>CM022672.1:34456172-34486172 GCA_012295275.1 Chrysomallon squamiferum | reverse complement strand
TGTTTGATTTCTCAATACTTTATCATTAATCTACAGTGTATAATCTACTGAATATCCTTTTCATTTCTTCTTATAAGCCATTTATAACCAATTACCTCTTATGTAATGCAGATAGACAGACAGATAAACAGACATAGTAAGTAATTATTGATGTACAGTAATGACCATTACCAACATGCCCTAGGGCTAATAGAAAATTTCTTCTATTAAATTTAGATTTTGTATTTAGTCCTGACATTCAGACTTTAAGTTAGTGTATTTATTTTGGTTCGACAGTCAGTTAGCTGATATGTTTTTCATGCTTGGGTGTTGATAAGCATTCATTTTATTTGTTCAGACTTCATTTTATCCTGAGCTAGTTGCTGTAAAACCAGTTTGTTTGATTTAGATTTTTAAATCTGTCCTGCATGACTTCTAAGGCTTTTTTTTTCCTAGTAACATTTGTGTGTGTATGTGTGTTTTGTGTGTGTGCATTGTTATACATGCACACACAAACTGTCATTGAACCTTTTCCTATTTTAGTACCCATGGGAAATTGAGATTTTAAAGTCTAGACTGTATTTACAAATACAACACTATTTACTTATAAATACACACCTATTATCTATCTATCTAA
Organism: Chrysomallon squamiferum; assembly: GCA_012295275.1. Lineage (NCBI taxonomy): Eukaryota > Metazoa > Mollusca > Gastropoda > Neomphalida > Peltospiridae > Chrysomallon > Chrysomallon squamiferum. The sequence goes on along the minus strand of CM022672.1, from coordinate 34,485,556 downwards.
TCTAGACAGACAGACAGACAGACAGTGGTATGCATAAGAGGTTTGTGGATATATATATATATATATACACACACACACACACACATACATACATATTTAATTAATAACAAAAAACATTCATTTTAAAATACAATTATGCAGAATTATGGAAATGGATTTCCTTTTTCAGATTAATGCCATAAAGTTTGTTACACAATCTCACACTTAATAACAAAATAAATGCCATTTTGAGTCTGATGATTTTTATCATAATTTACTAAATAAAGAATATATTGTTTCTGAAATAAACTGGTGATAACTGGTTTCCAATAGGAAATTCTGCAGTACAGATATGCAGTACCATCTTAAAGCCACAGAGAGTGGGAGCATGCAAACTATTCCAGTTTATATTTTTTCAGCTCATTATGGTTAATACAAATACATGTTTAAGTCATAAATACAAACATTTTTTCTTAGCCACATAACTTTGCTACTGTTAAATGTATTCTCTGCAGCTATACAGTTTAGTTTTGTACAAATGTGTACATGTCATGGAAGCAAAAATAGTATATATGAAAAAAAAGTAAGGATACTGTGATAGCTATATTATAAAAAGACAAATATAGTAAAAAGTAAATGATTCTAAAAATTGTGTCATTAATTCAACAGGTACAAATATATTGTGATATATATTTACAAAAATTTAGTTATTAATAATAATAACAAAAATGCATGAAATGGTTATGTACTGATTATGTACTTTGACGACAGTCATTTTTGAACACAATCACGGCCCATCCTTTCTAAACATCCGTCATCTTCTTTCTCTAATTTTTATTTTTAACATCATTCTAATTACTATTATGTGTGAGAAAGAAACTGTCGTTTTTGCAGTAGAAAGAACGTGTTGCCATGTCTATGTTATTAGCATAAAAGTGCAGTATTTCAGTCGGAACCAGACACAAGTTTTTTTACAACTGGTTTTACTGGTTGAGTCAGTCATGCATGGTGCACTTTTAACGAGACTAAAAGTCTGGTCTCTCGAAGTGGAATTTCTGTTACGTTTGTTATAATAAGAATCAGTTAATCCTGACCCATTAATGCTAAACATTTTCATAATTATCATTAAAACTGTTTATGACGGATCAACAAAATATATGCATGGTTTCAGTGTTCTAAATACTCGTTTACATGCAACATGGTATCGGCTTTCATTGATTCAAATTGAATAAAAAGGAAAAATAATTATAAAGAAAATATTTTCAAGTAAATCTAGAAGTATTTACCCTTGAAATGTGATAGTCATCACTAATAGAATAACGAATATGAACTTTTCTGTCATTTTCCATCACAGTCATCGGTATACGTAATAAATTAGATGAAACATAACTTATTAAACACGATCTCAAACCAACGTGTTTTGGTAAGTCATTTATATTGACGTGTAGGTAACAACTGCGCATGCTCGATGGGATATCCCCCTCCAGAATAGACCCGTTCGTTTACTTCGCAATACACATCGGAAAAGAAACATAATTGCTATCGAGACTACAAAATAGTTAGTTCCGGTGAAAATAACTCTGCCGGTTTAATGTTAAAAGTATTGGATTTTGTGTTTATTAGAAATAACGATGTATAATCGCGCGTTGAATCCAAAATCGTGGCTAACAAATGCTATCTTCCGGCAAGGGCGCAACCCCCAAAACCATCGGAAGAGTATGTAAACCACTTCGCATAAAAATTAAATTAGTGTAATAAATAAGAAAATAATTTATTATTATTATTATTTATTTATTTATTGACAGTAAAAAAATCTTTCTTAATAATTAACAAAGATAAAAACTGAAAAATAAAATAAATTCTGAATTATATTAAAACTCCTTTACTTATTTATTTTATTTCAGTAAATAAATAAACTTCGTAATTAAAAAAAAAAAAAAAAAAAAATTCATACGGGAATTTTAAATAATCTGAAGTAAGAACATTTTATTTATTTATTTATTTAACGCAACTTTCGTTAATTCATATAGTTAGAACAGGATGATACGGAGGACGAGAATTAAATTTTACAAACATTACTTAAGAGTTTACTGGTTTTGTAAATTAATACGTTTTTTTGACATAAGCACAGTCTCTCTTAGTGTAGTATTAGCATATACTAAAACAGTATGCTTCGAAAACAATTATTCTCAAAGAATAATACTGCCACACTAATTTATCGCAGCTATGTAGCATCATGATATGTTTAATGTTTATGATAATGTGATAAAATCCTTTACATTTGCCATTTATAAATTCATCAAAGCGAGACAACTCTGTGAATATTAAATTGATCGACAGATGTGTAACTGAACTTGTGCTAAAGCTAATTTCGTATGACGCTGAATAAATAATTATGATTAAATTTTGCGTCATTTTATAAATTGCATGACTGAATAAGTTTTTTTATCGTCGAAAATGTTTTTGTATGATTGTTTATTTATTTATATTTATATTTAATATAATTAATATTTGGTTGTTATTATAATTATAGAATTAATAATAATAGTAACAACAACAACCACAACAACAACAATAACAATAATAATAATAATAATAATAATAATAATAATAATAATAATAATAATAATAAAAAACATGCTAAACTTAAAAATCAATTAAATAAATAAATAATTATCATCGTCGTTATCATCAATAAAATAACATTGAGCCCAGTAGTTTTTATTTTACGTCAATGGTTAGAAGCAATATAGGCGCGCGCGCGCGCGCGTGTGTGTGTGTGTGATCAGTGCAGTTACAAATTATTTTTAGTTTTCCACATCGCCATAATATTTGATCTAAAATGTCAATAGACTGATTTTTATTTTATTTTTTATTTTTAATGCTTTCTTAATCGTTATTTCATCTTAATCCAATTCCATGATCTGCATCGGGGTCAGCAACCGGGCACTTGACGGACAATGAAAGACGTTTAGCCTTTTTACAGCATCAGTCTTTTGATGGAGGAATTGGTGATGCGTTTGATTTGGAACCGAAAATAAAATGTATTATTATTATTATTATTATTATTATTATTATTATTATTATTATTATTATAGTCACAAATAAATCGGTAATTCAGAAAGGCAGGATTGCTTTTCTTTTATTTCTCCATTCATATTTATAACAGTTAAAACCTGAATCGATTGCATTTTAATTAATTAATTAATTAATCTTATATTTAAATTTCAGTAATTATCATTCAAGTTTTATCCGCAATTACAAAATCATTGTGAGTTTGGTGCGTCAAACGATATTTGAATGTGAGCGACCCACGAAAACAGGTTCGCCAGCATTGCATTACGCAGACGATCGAAGCATATATTAAAAAGTTTTAAGTTATTTCATGAAATACATTTTTTATTGTTTCCTTCTTTATATTATATTTGGCTGATAACAAAAATATATTGTGAAATGTAATAATAAAAGAGAAAATACTGCAGGATGTGAAACAGTTTTTTATGCAAATTTACGATTTATTGATCGGTAAACCGGAAAGCCTCGAGACACAATCACGTATGTTTACTGAACTTTAATATGATTCCTTTCTTCTTTGCATTTCTTTTTTCTTTTATTATTATTATTATTATTATTATTATTATTATTATTATTATCATTATTATTATTTGAGCAGCTTAATTACCTGATATAAAATATCACTACATGCATTATTGTGAATGTGTGTGGGTGTATGTATGTATGTATGTATGAATGTTTCTGTATATGCTATATATCCTTATAAGACTAAAATGTTAAAATGGGTAGGCATATTTTAATTTGAAAAACAAAATAATAAATATATAAATATCGATAACTTCAGGCAATATAGCCTGAAATCCGTCTGTTATTTGTATCGTCTGCAGGCATCAATTTGTCAAGCAAACTTGTTAGCGCCAATAAACAAATACAAATGACACTTTTTTAAAGCCAATAAACAAATACGAACGCCATTTTCTAGTGCCTTTAAATATTCATGAATTTAGGGGTCATTTTGAAGACCCCTAACATGAAGAATAAGACCCAAATTTCCTAAGTATAATAATAATAATAATAATAATAATATTATTATTATTATTATTATTATTATTATTATTATTATTATTATTATTATTATTAAATAAATAAATACAAAAAAAAAAAATGAAAATAAAAGAATAAAATAAATCAATTCTCGTATCTTATCCATTCAGCTTAAACAATTGCAGGTAATAAGATAAACAAACATTTTAAACATTACAAATATATCTGAAATATAATCAGTTGAAAATAACTGACCTCGTGCGCTTCCATTTTCTTATTTGCCGTTACAACCAGCCCCCAAAACGTAAAATAAAATATTTATTTACTTGTTTGTTTATTATTATTATTATTATAGCTGTTGTTATTGTTATTGTTGTAATTATTATTTGCTACGGTAACCGAAAGTAATATATACAGTCGAATGTTTTCTTTTCTATCATCATTCAACATAAATAAATAATAAAAAAATAAATAAAATTTAAAAAATAAACAAATAAAAAGTAAATTTGCTGCTTATAGAGCTAAGGATTAATGAGACTTTATCACAAAGTCACTTCTAATCATAATGTACATAAATGATAACAACTTTGACCGCGACAGCAATAACCACAAACTCAAATATGAAGCTCAATAATAACAAACAAACGTACATTTTTTTATTCATTTTATTAAAACGTGGAATATATATTTAATAAAAAAAAAAAAAAAAAAAAAAAAAAAGACTTGATTACGTCAGTCGTCAATCAGTCCTTATTGTGACAAAGCCATAGAAAGAAATAAAAGCGTGGACATTTTTAAAAAATTAAATAAAAATAAGGCACATACACATTTTAATAATATAAAAGGCACTGTACAGCGGTCAAGGTTAATAATACATTTTGACATTTGACACGGAAGCCCGCTGAAAAGTACTCGACACTGTAATACATTTCACCAGACGACAAGCAACAACTAAATCTCGGCAAGAAAATCACGTCAGCTCGAACTAAAATAATATATACAGTGGTACCTTGACTTACGAGTTTAATTCGTTCCGTGACCTAGCTCGTATATCAAATCAAATCTTCCCAAACTGAAATTATATATATTCTGATTTTATAAAATCAGATGAAATTTTATTCACAAATTATATTTATCTATAAAATTTATTAATTTATTAATTTTAATATTTTCAAGTATATATTCGTATTAGGCACACTGAAGTGGGGGGATTCATAACACATCGAATGACTTACTTCAAGTAGCTGCATTTCCGGTAAGAGTATTTTTTAAAATTATTTTTAATTATTAACATTATAATTCTTGATTAAACAATTGATAAAATTCGCAGTTTCGTGAACAAAGGTTTCATAATTTTCTGTTTCAACCTCATATTCAAACTGTAAACGCTAATAATAGAGGCAGAAGTTAATTCACAGGAAAAAATACCTGTGCGGTAAAAACCAACCAAACTCAGTCTACTGCAAAAACAAGGAAAAAAGAAAAAGGAACATATATAAACTGATTTTGATTCGTTTTTCCCACACGCATGTTTTTTCCTGTAGATTAATTTCTGTCGCTGTTGTCAGTGTTTTCAGTTTAAATACGTGTTTGACACACAAAAACAGGAAAAATGTATACGTTTGAATTTCAGATATATTTGTATAACAATAATTTGTTTTCGTTTCTTGACTGAATTTGTGAAGTACTGTGAGTAAATGAATATCAAAAAAGTGGAAATTGTTTTAAAATTTTAAAAGAGATATATAATTTTTTTTAAATTGGAAAAATACAACATAGACCGTAATACGATTAAAAAAAAAAAAAAAAAAAAAAAAAATGTATGTTGGATTAAAACAAAATATTGGGACTATATTTAAGCCTATTAATAGCATCTCATGTAGGCAATTACAAATTGAAAATATTAAAATAAGTAAGTAAATAAAGTAATTAAATATTAATTAAAAAACGAATGTTGTAATAAGCATTCATTTCACAAAACTTGTAGATGATGAACACAAAATAAGCACAAACAAATAGTTCATCGGTTATTTTACTAAAACCGTAGGCTATGAACCACTGTCATTCTGTTTTCTAATTTAAAAAAAAATATATATATGGAAATTTAATTTTGTTAGCAGTGTTTATAAATCATATAAGAAGAAGAAGAAACCCAAGTTTATGTATTGAAATACTATTAATATATCTTGAAACACTAATATATTTTTAACATGAAAATAATAATAATAATAATAATAATAATAATAATAATAATAATAATAATGTCACAATTTGCATAAAGTTCCTGATAACAAATCAACATTCAAAATGCAAAAGACATCTTACTTCCGATATGCTTCTGGTAACAGAGATAAGGCGAAAAGACTGTGATTATAAAAAGAACAAACAGTCCAATCTGTTATCACATAACGTATATTACGATATATCTTCAGCTTAAATAAATAAATAAATAAATAAATAAATAATAAAAATAATAATAAAAAAAAATAATAAAAATAATAACAGCAACAACAAATAATAATATTAATAACAACAAATAATAATAATAATAACAAATAATAAAAATAATAACAGCAACAACAACAACAAATAATAATAATAATAATAATAATAATAACAAAATTACCCTTTATCGATAAAACGTCGAAATATTTCAGTGTTATACATTGGTGTAAACTGACTAGTTTTTACACTATATTAGTATAATTTTGATATAATTTTAAAGAAAAAAAAAATAATCTTTTGATTTCACATGTTCTTCACGTATCTTCCACCCATTCTGTGTTCAGATTTTTCTTTTTCATGATTATCTTTGCGCAGCCGAAGTTGGCACGCGCGGGCGCCATTTGCAATTTGCTTTGCTCGGTGACGTTCTTGTTTTCGGGACTAAACATGAAAATGTCGCGTAGGACTTTTTCTCCGGATTCTCCTCCGAGAATTAAAACCAGCTTCCCTTGAGTGATCAGTCCAAATCGTCTTCGTGTGAAATTGGGAATTTTCGTAAAAACTTTAAAACTTAACTCGGAATTACCTTCAATCACAGTCCCGTCTGTGCAGAAGATAAATATTCGTTTGTCAAAGGTCACTGTTTTCGTGAGTTTGCAGCAGACGGGAAGGTCGCCTACAATCGTACACGTCTGCGTGCGTATGTCGTAAGCCTGTATTACCGCAGTTTCGTGTTCGTTGCTGAGAAGTCCGCCGAATACTAATATTTTCTCTTTAGTGACCGCAGCCGACATGGACCGCACCGCCTTCACCAACGTCCCGACGGCGTGCCAGCAGTCCGTGCTGATTTGGTACTCCTCGATGTCCGACAGCGTCCTCCGTTGTTCGTCGCTCGTTTTGTCGTCGTAACCGCCAATCACGAAGAGAGACTCGCCCACGGCGACCATCGCGTGTCTCCGTCGACCTTGAACTAACGAAGCGCATTTGTGCCACTCGTTATATTCCGCGGAGAACCGAACGAGGCTCTGAAGTCTTTGTGAACCGCCCGAGACGTAGATGTAGTTTCCGTACACGCTGCACGCGTACTCCCGGCCGAGCTTGTAGATGAGCGGGGACAGAATGAACCATTTCTCCGAGCGGAAGCTGTACCCGAGAACGTCGACGACTTTGTCGCCTGACTGAGAGTAGCCACCCAGCACAACAAGAACCTCCTCATAAGCTGCGTGTTTCCTGTACGTAACCCGCGGAGACACGATCTCGTGACGCCTGGCGGGGAGCATGTGGTAACTGACCGCTTCTTTGAACACCTCCTGGCACTTCTTGCTGCTGTCGACCACCGCCTGGGAGCCCACGTTGTTCATGAGGTACTCGGAGCTGACGAGAGGCAGTCGAAGGTACTCGAAAAGGTCTTCGAAGTCCGACGTCCTCGCTACGTCATCGGAGCGGTACCACGAAAACACAGCGTCGCAGACGACCTCCTCGTTGGCTACGTCAAGATCGTCGTGAGAGATGATCAGCATGAGCTCGTCCTTGTCCAGACTGTTGAAGTTTTCTGTCTCGGTGACGTCCTGGAAGTTGCTGAGGATGAACCGGAACGACTTCTCTTCCAGCAGCTTGCAGCGATGCATCGTCGCCATCTTCCACATCGCGACGCAGTTCTCGGTGTCCACCTTGTCCACCATGAACGCCTCGCACTGCTCCGTGAGCACCCTGATCTGAAACATGGCCGACACCTTCAGCAGGTCCTCGACGTTGTCCGTGTTGATGCGGCACTTGCCGGTGTACAGAAAGAGGACGATGCTTTCGAAAATGCTCGGGGCGATGTTTTTCAGGGACACCATGTTGTTGGTACACTCCGTCATGCCGGAGTAGAACATGGCGTCAAAGTACGGAGACATTGCGGCCAGTATTATCTTGTGGCAGTCGAAGGTCGTGTCCTTGACCTTGACCTCAATGTCCGTGTGTCGTTTCTCCGTGTACATTTGAAATATGTTGTCCATCAGCTCCTGGGCAAACGTCCTTGAAGTCATGTTGATCTTGTTTACATCTGGGGACAAAGAGAAAATTAATTTTATACCTGTAAAAATATTTAATAAATTACTACTAATAATACTGTTGTTATTATTATTATTATTGCTTTTTTATTATAGTTGATATTTTTGCATTATTAAAAAAATGGATGGTCTGTGAGGTAAATATTTTTAAAATTATTTAATTTTTTGTTAAATTTATAATTTATTCAAGAGCAACTTGACTGATAAAACTGATTATTAACAGAAATGGGTAATTTTGTTTCTTTTTACATGTATGTATGTATGTGTGTGTGTGTGTGTGTGTGTGTGTGTGTAAGTGGGGTGTTAGATTAGTAAATAGGTATGTGTGTAGAAAGGTAGACAGCTAAGTAGATAGTCAAGTGTTCAGCTTATGTATGTAGTTAGGTATGTGTCCATATGTATATATGAATATACATATATGTGTTTGTGTTCATGAATTTGTATATGTGTATGTACCTTTGTGTGTGGCTGTGTATATGTGTGGGTGTGTATGTATATGTGAGTGTATGTGTGTCCTTTTTTATGTGCTTGTGATTGTGTGTGTTTCTCTAAGACAGAGGACATTTAAAAAGAAAAAATAGAATCCTAAAAGAAAAACATTAACAACAACAACTTTAATATATTTATTTCCTTTCATAACTGTCTTTGTTTTCTTATCATCATCTTCATCATGTTAAATTATTTCTATAATGATGATGATTATCCTCCTCCTCCTCATCAATATATTATTATTACTTTTATTATTATTGTTATTATTATTATTATTATTATTATTAGGTTTATTATTAGGTTTATTATTAGCATAAAACATTAGGAAAAACAGGGAAAAAAATCATTTAAAAAAAAAAATTCACTTTTCTTTATCAATATATGAACCTGATTTCATTCAACATCCATTTAAAAATTACTACCTATTACTATTATCATTACTGTTATTATTACCTATCTTCATCATCATCATCATCATCATCATCATCATTATTATTATTATTATTATTATTATTATTACTAAGCGTATAATGTTTTTTTATTTTTTCTAAGCTGACAGAAACACACATTGTGTCTGTCTGTATTGTGACAGCAGTCTATAAAACTAAATCGTTGGTTTTTGTCAAAGAAAAGTGCTGGAATATTGATTGGCTAAATCACTCAACCACGACAGTGATTATTTTCTAAGTGTCCTCGAGGGACATTTGTTTTCTATCTTATAGATATCCCAGTGAGTCACAGAGGTAGAAAATAACCATTGCAACCCTCTTGTTTTTACAGTGTTTTAGTGCCTGTCTCTGTGTGTGTGTGTGTGTGTGTGTGTGTGTGTGTGTGTGTGTGTGAGCTTACCTGATAACTATTGTGTAATAATTTATTTGTAATTAATATACAAATACACTTCTGTGCATACACATAGGTGTAACTAAATATGACATAGTAATCATTTTAATCTCTTTAAATATATACTAACACAAACACATAATAGAAACACATCAGATGTAAACAAAACACGCATCCACAATTTCACACCCACACACACACACACTCAACAAATCTATACACACACATACTCTGGTAAATATATATAAACCAGCATAACTAGAAATGGGATACACATAGCAATCTATTATTAATAACAAACATACATATATCCACAACAACAGTGACTGTGTATGCTATTCTATCTGAGTATTGACATATGCACGTAATCATAGATGAATATGTCAAAACATTCACACTGATACACATTATAAACACACACACACACACACACACACACACACACACACATACACACAGAGACCCACATACACACACTACCATTATAATTTATATATACAAAAAAATAAAAATGAATAACTCACCATATGAATCTTGATGCAGTTCTGTTTTTCCCATGAATTATCTATATTTTGTTTACTTCTCATTAAAAACAGCAACAAGCACAAATTTGGTTTCCTAACACAACCAAACATACAAATCAGTATACATCATTATTAAAAAACATCATAATCTCCCAAAAGAAATATTCTCTGTTCGGTTGTTCTTATTTTGTTTTTAACCTTTATTCTAGCTCTGAAAAAAATTACGTCTGCTTTAACCAAAAATGGTTAAGAATAAAGCTTGTAGGTCACATGGTGTTAAAAACAACACTGGTTGCTAAGCAACCATCCTGTCAACAAAAATCAGACGTAGCCAATACAGTTGCAAATTAAGCTGTTTCTTTATCTGTCTGTTTCTGTATTGATTATCTGCAGTGCACAGAGAGATAGCTTGCTGTTTATAAACATCGACAGTTTGCAGTATGTGCTGTGCTGGAGGTTGCAGGTTCAAATCTGCTGAGAGGTCTCATAAGGCTGATATTGCATTCAAAGCAGAGGACTCAAGATGGATTTGTAATAGTGGGATTTTGTGGATTTAAAAATGTACATTTTCTTAAAGAACAGGTGAAAAGAACTATTATAAAAGAGGGGTGTTTGGAGTTGAAATACATTCTGTTATAAATACATAAAATCATGCACAAAGACAAACCCACCCCCAAACACACATGCTTTCACACACACAACAATTTATACATACACACTCAAACACACATTCTTAACATTTATGGTATTTCTAAATAATTGATTTGATTCTTAACATGCAAACTGATAAAGATAAAAATAACCTTAATTTTTTCCAAATACCTTATTATTATTATTATGATTATGATTATTATTATTAATATTAATATTATTATTATGATTATTAATTATTATTATTATTATTATTATTATTATTATTATTATTATTATTATTATTATTATTATTATTTAACTCTGCTTATAATGATACAAAGAAAGAGGTAAAATTCCTTTATTTTATTTCAGTGAATATTCTTTTCTTTTTTGTCTAAAATTCTATGGTTACAAAAATAATAATGACCCTCTCATTTATTTAAAGACATAATTAACAACCAGCTCAGATGACAGGAAAGGAAACCTTGCTGCTACCTCTTCATGGGTAACTCTTTTTTCACTTAGCAGTAAGTGATGTTTTTCTTGCACCATCCCCTAGACAGCACAGATATATTTTATATGCAGGACAGTACATACCACAACATTTGTGACACCAGTTGTGTAACACTATCTTAAACAAGAAATGAATATGAGAGAACAGGGATTGATCTGGGGATCTTCTGCACCTCAAGTGGATGCTGTAAACAATAAAATATTTGCAGCTCTAGATTAGTTATGTTTTGTAATAATACAAGCCTAATTTGTACTGTTATCAAATCCTTTTTTATATGTGATGAAAATAGGCTTGTAAATTAAATCTAACATTTTCTAAGCATGTTTCTTTGAATTCCTGTTAAAATCTGGTTTTAATTATGTGACTGTAGTTTCTCTAAAGGAAAGTTCACAGTCACTGTGCAAAAATAATTTTCATCTACACTAAACTTGATGTTTAAGAGTAAATGTTATGTCTAATCAAATTTTTAATTCTAAAACAGAAAATAAAAAAAATGATAATATATAAAAATTTCTTTATCTACCTATCTTGATAAACATTATTTATCAAAATAAATTATTGTTGTTAATAGTAGCAATTAAAAAAATAATTAAAAAAATAATAATGATAATAAAAATAATAATAATAATAATAATAATTATAATGATAATAAAAATGTTATTGATAATGATAATGTTAATGAATCTCATCTGTTTTGTATACAGATACTGAAACCACCTATCACAAGATATTATTTATTTAAATTTTTACTCTCATTTTCATTTATTATCATGTCATAAAAATCAATTAAAAAAAAATACTACTTGCATGAGAAGAGCTTTTTCTTAGATATTTTAAGAAATCTGAGTAATTAATTTGTATCTGTTAAGTACGATTTTAGTTCTTTATAATTCAATGTGAAGTTTATATTGTAAGTTATATATCCAAACCTCTTGTGGACCTAAGTTTGCTGATAAACGGTTTGCTAGTTATTTGTTTATATTTACATCCATCAGTACTATAGTAAACTCTAAGCCACTTGCCTTTAGATATAAAATACAAAAAATAATAAAAAAGAAAGAACACAATAACATTTTATTATGAATCTGTTTTATTTAGCATCATAGAAATTACAACTCAACATTCATATAATCACAGAAAAAATAACATTTTGTAAAAATGTGACTGTACATTATGAAAGCACTGCGGAAAAGTAGACAATGTTTTTACTTATTTTTTTATTGTTAAACAAAGTTTCTATTCATCATCGTCTATAATGATAAATGCAAGGATAATATATTACAGTTGTTGCCATTGGATGGATCGAACAGCCAATCAAATGCAAGATAACATCAACAGTTACTGATTGTTCTCCTTAGGTTTTTAAAACATCAGGGAATACAAAAAATAGAAATATAAATAAATAAATAAAATTCAACAGCATATTTTTAACATATCTAAATATTTGTTTAGGGAAGCCAGACAATTAAATTACTACTACTACTACTAATAATAACCACAAAAACAACAACCACATTAACAACAGAATTATTAATTACTATAATAACAATATTTATGTACAAACTTTGTGTCTGACATTTTTTTCTTCTGTTAATGGAAGCACACAATTACAAATCTAATAAAAAAAAAAAAAACAATGTCCTTTCCCTCCCCTGCCTCAGTTTCCCCCCCCCAAACCAGCAGAAATCAACTTTGGTACAAAGTGGTTTTTGTAACAAACAGAATATGGTGGTTATTTATTATTATTTTTTTTTTAATGACAACAAAATAAACTAAGAATATGAAACAACAGTAAATTTAATTATATTATATAAATAAACTGATGTTTGTAAATGTGACTATTATGTAACAAAGGTAAATACAACTGTATCAAATCAGTATAAAAAATGAAAAAAGATTTATACATAACGGGGAACAAAATTATAAATATGTATATTTCGAGAGAGACAGATAAAATTGTGAAAATTAATACTTCAATGAATAAAGAACAGTAAAAGCATAAATAAATAAATAAATAAATGAATAACAAATGTGTTTTTTGACTGGGAATATATTTTCAACAATTAGGGTTCAAGTACACATATTGGCTAACTGCTGTATCTCTAAAAACAAATGGGTATCTAGAATGTATGTCGTCTATAAATGCAAACTCTGTTCACAATAAAATGTATATTGTCATGGTTTCTTAACAGATATGAGAAAATTAATCTATTTTGTGCGCCATGTGTATAATGTTAAAACAGAAAACAAAGAAAATTAATTATATTTCAATTGTCTATATCAAATAGTCATTAAATATCTGAAGTACTGTTTGTCTGTCCCAGCATAAAATTAATTATATTTAAATTGTCTGACTATTTCAAATAGTCATTAAATATCTGAAGTATTGTTATTTATGTTATAGCACAAAATGTGGTTTCATGAAATCACTAACAAGTAATTTTACAGATTTAAATAAAAGATTACTAGTAAACTCTGTTTCACTATATCCTTGTTCATTTGTCGTAACAATTTCTTTTTATTATCATTATTTTTTAATTTTTTATTTTTTATTTTTTTACAAATTTCTGTTACCTGGTTGGACATTATGAAAAGGTAAATTCCATTTGCAGGCTCAGAATATTATTTGCTTTTCAAAATATACACACGCACCAGAATTATTTACAAATTATGAACAATGAAATTACAATCAGCACTTCTATATCAAACAAAATTCTGGACCTTAAAAAGCACCTATATGTCCCTTGTTTGAAAAAAAAGAGCTAAAAAAAAAGGTTTTTAAACATGTTTTACAGTCAAGATTGCAACAAATGTAAATAAATAGTTTAAACATGGTTTCCAGTGTTTTTTTAAGAGTGGTTTTAAACCTGATTTCTATTGTTTTTTAAGAATGGTTTTAAACATGGTTTCTATTGTCTAAGTAAAGAGTGGTTTTAAATCTGATTTCTATTGTCTAAGTTAAAAATAGTTTAAACCTGATTTCTATTATCTAAGTTAAAAATGGTTTTAAACCTGATTTATATTGTTTTTTTAGAATGGTTTCAAACATGGTTTCCAGGTGTTTAAGTTAAAGAAAGGTTTTTAACGTGGTTTCTAGTGTTTTTTAAGAAAGGTTTTTAACATGGTTTCGAGTGTGTAAGTTAAAGAAAGGTTTCAAACATGGTTTCTAGGTGTTTAAGTTAAAGAAAGGTTTCAAACATGGTTTCTAGGTGTTTAAGTTAAAGAAAGGTTTTAAACGTGGTTTCCAGGTGTTTAAGTTAAGAAAGGTTCTATGCAGCAGTTGAAGATTGTTCTGTTTCTGTACCAGTGGATGTGTTTCACTCCATGATGTGTGAACACGTGCAAAGACTTCCTCTTACTAAGAGTCTGCAGCCCAAAGTCATCTCCAGTATACCACTGTAAAATAAAAAACACTTCAAAAACATCGGCATGACATCCTTCCAAAACGAATTTATAACAGATGTATGATTAATATTCCCAGATGTTGATGGTCTGGATTTGGATTTAGATGAGATAAAATTGTTATAAAATATTTGAAATTAAAAATCTTGATTTTATTGACAAGACAGTCTGAATTAACAAGTGTCTATGGTTTAATATGCTAAGGTGTTTATGTTTAATATTAGTTTAAGTTTTTATTTCTAGTATTAGAATCACTGATAGCATATTTTTACTTTCTTAAAATGTTTTTTTTGTTTTTTGCTGTTCAATTATTAAATTTTTAATTTAATTTAATTTAATTTATTATGTGATCTCTTTTGGTTGGAGAAAGTTAGTAAAAATATTTAAAATTTGAAAACACTATCAGAGGGTCTGTGAAATATTTTTTTTTACTTAATTTTGTTTAATATTTTTAAATTCTTTCTTAATTTTTACTGACTATGAAAAGGTCTGCTTAGTATTTTTATTTACTATCAGAGGGTATTAGTGTATTTTATTACTTAATACCACTCAGAATGTCACAAATCAACAAAAAGTCCATTTATAATTAAATTATACACTGGTTCAGGAAAAGTTAAAAAAGAAAACAGAATAACATCTCTTAATAAGTGAAACTTTCTAATATTTACTGAATTTTTTTTTTTTTAAATTCTTATTTATTTCTTATTCTTTTTAAAATGATCTATTATTTTGTTTATTTCAGTTACAGTAAGTTACAAAGACAGACTATTTCAGAAACTTGTTAATAATAACTTGTTTAATCTATTAACTCAGCAACTCACCTTTTGTTCTGTCATTGGAATAACTTTTTCATTTTTATCATATGAACCAAACTGACTAGAAAAAAAGAAAAAACATTAAAATTAAAAAAAGTATATATATATATATATGTGTGTGTGTATTTACACACACACACACACACACATAAAATTAAAAATGGTATTGGGTTTGACAAAGTCAATAGATTTTTTCAATAGATGGCTTTTAAGACTGAGATATATGACGTGTAAACAAATTCTGAATGCTGAAAAGTAACTTAGTGCATTGTCTGTGTGTCTGTATGCATGTGTGGGTGTGTCTGTCTGTCTGTCTGTGTGTCTGTATGCATGTGTCTGTGTGTATGTGTGTGTGTGTCTGTCTGTCTGTCTGCATACCTTGACTGCCATGGAGTTATGACTCCATCGTCTGGACCTCCAATTAAAACCAGATTTTTGAGTCGCAAGAAATTTTCTTTGTATTCTGAAAAACAAATGTATAAAACTATTTAAAAAAATAGAATAAAATAAATAAGATGTTTATATATGTCATACTTGCTTTTTTTGTTTGTTTATTTTTACACTTTTTAAAAATTAATAAATCAGTATTTGTGTATTAATCAATGACAATTTATTTAAAAAAAAAATATATATATATATATAAGCAACAAGAAAGTTTTACATATCGAAAAAAAAAAAAAATTAATTAAAAAAATAAATAAAACACTACAAATTTTATTCCATTTCACTGGAAGAATTTTCTGCATTCACAAATCTCAAAGTTACCGGTTATTTTCTGTTTGTGGTGTTTAATATTACCTCTTCATGTCTGTTACTAACGGATTGTTAATAACTTACTGTGACTTTGTGCATTTGTTGTCTCGTTATTTAACACCGGAAGAAAATTTGCAAATTTCTTGTACAGGTCCTGATGATGTGGATCTGGAAGATGAATTATTTTAATTATCTCAATATTTTATCCACTTGTATAAATTTATATATATTTATTTATTATTATTTTTATTTCATTTTATTTTTATAATTTTTTTTTATTCTTATATATCTTATTTACTTATTTATTTTATTAATTATGTATTTACTTATTAATGTTTTAATTTATTTATCTTTTATTTCACTGAGTTAAACAGATAACATGGCATTCTTAGGAACTTTATTGTGTGATGTTTTTTTTTTTTTTTTTTTTTTGCTAAACTTAGCAAAATACTGTATTTGTTTATATATATATATTTTTTTTTTTTAGTAAATTAAAAATAATAAAGATCAGTTTCTCTCTTACCATTCCAGTAGTTGGCAACTGAGAATTTCTGTCCCAGTTCAGTGTAAAAAACTCTGAAACATAAAATTATCACATTGAAGACCTTTTTAAATGTGAATTTTAAACATCAAATATTAACCCTAAAGTACACAGTTTCAGGTGTACACCCAACCTAAAACTCAGGGTCAACAACTGTCTTCCATTGTCTGCACCACTAACATCTCTAACATCACTAACATCACTAACATTACTAACATCACAAACATCACTAACATCACTAACATCACAAACATCACTATATCACTAACATCACTAACATCACAAACATCACTATATCACTAACATCATTAACATCACTAACATTACTAACATCAAAATCACTAACATCACAAACATCACTATATCACTAACATCACTAACATCTCTAACATCACTATCACTAACATCACTAACATCACTAACATCTCTAACATCTCTAACATCACTAACATCACTAACATCTCTAACATCACAAACATCACTATATCACTAACATCATTAACATCACTAACATCATTAACATCACTAACATTACTAACATCACTAACAAACATCACTAACATCACTATATCACTAACATCACTAACATCATTAACATCTCTAACATCTCTAACATCACTAACATTACTAACATCACTAACATCACTAACATTACTAACATCACTATATCACAAACATCACTATATCACTAACATCACTAACATCACAAACATCACTACCATCACTAACATTATTACATCACTAACATTATTACATCACTACCATCATTACATCACTAACATTATTACATCACTACCATTATTACATCACTACCATTATTACATCACTAACATCATTACATCACTAACATCATTACATCACTTACATCTCTACATTACAAACATCACTAACTTTACTAACATTACAAACATCACTAACATCACTATATCACTAACATCATTAACATCACAAACATCACTAGATCACTAACATCACTAACATTACTAACATCACTATATCACTAACATCTCTAACATCACTAACATCACTAACATCACTATATCACTAACATCACTAACATCTCTAACATCACTATATCACTAACATTACTAACATCACTATATCACTAACATCACTATATCACTAACATCACTAACATTACTAACATCTCTAACATCACTAACATCTCTAACATCTCTATCACTATATCACTAACATCACTATATCACTAACATCACTAACATCACTAACATCACTAACATCACAAACATCACTATATCACTAACATCATTAACATCACTAACATCACTAACAAACATCACTAACATCACTATATCACTAACATCACTAACATTAACATCTCTAACATCTCTAACATCTCTAACATCTCTAACATCACTAACATCTCTAACATCACTAACATCACTAACATTACTAACATCACTATCACTAACATCACTATATCACTAACATCACAAACATCACTACATCACTAACATCACTAACATTATTACATCACTATCACTAACATCACTAACATTAACATCTCTAACATCTCTAACATCTCTAACATCTCTAACATCACTAACATCTCTAACATCACTAACATCACTAACATTACTAACATCACTATCACTAACATCACTATATCACTAACATCACAAACATCACTACATCACTAACATCACTAACATTACTAACATCACTATCACTAACATCACTAACATTAACATCTCTAACATCTCTAACATCTCTAACATCTCTAACATCACTAACATCTCTAACATCACTAACATCACTAACATTACTAACATCACTATATCACAAACATCACTATATCACTAACATCACAAACATCACTACATCACTACATCACTAACATCACTAACATTATTACATCACTAACATTATTACATCACTACCATCATTACATCACTACCATCATTACATCACTAACATTATTACATCACTACCATTATTACATCACTAACATTATTACATCACTACCATCATTACATCACTAACATTATTACATCACTACCATTATTACATCACTACCATTATTACATCACTAACATCATTACATCATTTACATCTCTACATTACAAACATCACTAACTTTACTAACATTACAAACATCACTAACATTACAAACATCAGTAACATCAGTAACATCACAAACATCAGTAACATCAGTAACATCACTAACATACTAACAATGTCATCAAACTCATCTCCTGAATTATTCTGTCTCTTGTCTGCATCTGAAATTTTGGCAGCTTGGTGCATGTGTGCACATATGTGAGTGTGTGTGTGTGTGAGTGACTGTGTTTTAGCCTTGTTGTATAAAATGTTTCAATTTCTTTTTCTTAGGTTCTATGGGTTAATTTTAATAAACTGCATTATTACTGTACATCATGTTTATGTCATCTGTTATTCATGTTCAAGATATTTTTATTTTTATTTTTTGGGGGAATTTCCTGTTTATATGGAGGAAGAAGAAAAAAAAAAAAAAAAAAATGGCGTACAACTTGTTGATCCCTCAACCTGACGGAAATACACGGTTACTGATATAAACAGATAAAATAAAATTTCCTTCTTGGTAAACTGTATTCAAGAATTACTCAGCTTGTTGGTGATCAAGGTCAAGGTTGTTTGTTAGTTTTTTCTGGGTTAATTATACACATGACTGAGACTGGTATTGTTGGCTGAGTAATGAACAGAAATGTTTTGTAGAAAATTAGATCAGCACTAAAACTTACCTGTAGAGGTTGTCCTTCAGAAACGTAGGGAACAGGAACTTCAGGTAATTTGTGTCTGTGAAAAATACACACACCGTATCAAACATTTCATTATATAAAAAATAGATAGGATTTGGATAATTTTATTCTTTATCTACTTTACATTTTACAGTAACTTTGATTTAGTGTCGCCTGTAGATTTATTTACTTCAAACAGTTTAAAGTTTCAAAGTTTCATTCCATTTCACAGCAGAAAGAAAGAAAGAAAAAAATGGAAATATAAAAGAAATGAAAGTTTAATGTTGTATAAATAAAATGTTTAAACAAAAGAATATGTCTGTGTATATATATATACATTTACCTATACACTACCCAGCATTTTATTGTAATAACCTTTTTATTTATATATTATACAAATATGTTTAAATAAAACAAAAATAATATTATATTAACCACCATAATTGCAGATTTGATAATAAATGTTTTAATTGTATTCACACACACACACAAACACACACACACAAACAGACACAAACAAACACACACAGACTCCTACAATGTACAGACACTTTTCCCCGAGTCCCAAGTGTTTACTCCACACATAACTTTTGTCTCTCTGCTGACCAGATACCTGGGACAGAGGGACACTCTTGACTGACCCCACACATAAATATGTCCCACCTTAATCACAGCATTTTTGTGATATTTAAATAAATGTATATTAAATAAAGGATAAAAATCACAGTTTTAAATCTTTACCACCATACTGATAAAAAGCATTTTCCGACAAAAAATAAATTTAACTTTAAATAAAAGAAAAAGAAACAAGAAGATAAACAGTTACTGACCTCCATACTGACCAGCCAGGGGGGAGCTGATGGATATGAATGACTGGACATTGTGTTCTAAAATCGATACGAGTCCTCGACAGATTAGTCCCCCTTGAAAAAAATTAAAAGTAAAAAAATCTCACACATAAATTAAACATAGTAACCATGATTAAACAGTAAATTATTTTCACTGTGTGTGTGTGTGTGTGTGTGTGTGTGTGTGTGGTGTAAGTCATAACAGCTGTTGATGCTGTGGTCTGTTACTGTGAGTTGTATGGCCAAATATTTCTGACTTTGGTAATCAAGGTTTCTGTTAGAGTTACCTCACCCTTAGTCCGCACCCTGTCTAGCCTCTAACAACTGACCAGTCCAGTACTGGCCAAAGCTCCAGCCTTTATTAACTGACCAGTCCAGTGTGTGTGTCCCTAACAGAAACCAAAGTCCACCTGTCACAGCTGTTTGGGTCAATGAGACATGCAAGCCTCACAACCATATTAACAATGGATTATAAACGGATCTGCTACTCGATATATTTTTAAGAATATATATATATATATATATATATATATTTTGTTTTCATACCTAAGAAACATAAACAGCCTTTGGTTTAACCTGGTCAACACTGGCTGTTTAACAAAAATTAATAATTGTTTAGTTTTTTTTTTTTTGACTAACAGGAAGTTTTACCTTGCGAGTAACAAATCACGTGAATTCCTTTAGGATTTTCCTTCATTATCTGGCCCACCTGAATCTGAATTTTCTTCACCTGTGTCCACATTTCCACCAAACTCTCTCTGTCGTTAAACGCGTCTATTGTAGTCACATTGGTCCCTGGATGCACCTAAATAACAAAAATTTAAAAATATCTTCGTTACATAGATACCATGTACTTTTTCAGGATTAGAAACTGATGGGATGGTGAAATTCATCACCCAACTCTCAGATTCAGTTTGTAAAGAATAAATAACTGTTTAGAATACAGCAAATTCTAGTTTAATATTCAGTGGTTACATGGTCAGTGACTGAATAATTAAAAACTATTTGTGAAACCTCTGTACATCTGCAATGTATTTGTATTTCTATATACATATATATATTTTTTTTTACCTATAGATAGATCTATCTATATTTACATAAATATATACATGTATATATATATATATATATATATATATATATATATATATATATATATGGGTTTTTTACATAAATCTATCTATCTATCTATATCTATATAATATAGAGATTTTAAACTGATATTGGGTTTTACATTACACATATTTCCAAGTTTATATTTTTTATGAGAATTTTCTTCACTAAAAATGAGTATTTCATTATTCATATTTAAAAAAAAAAATTCTACATTTCACTGTGCACTGCCCCAAAAATACCATCCAAGATAATGAATAAACATCTGAACTGAGCTGAAAGCTAAATTACACGTGAAAAACATGTCAAGATGCACTGACTGAGATTTCAAACAAAAAACAAACACGAGCTGTAAGTTAGCAGCAAATGTATGCAAATTTATGCAAATGTATGCAATTTTATGCAAATGTCCAGCTTTCTGATGACAAGTGTTTGAAATGATGGCTTGTGAAAATGAAAAGCAAGAAGATGAAATCATTGTCCCAACTTTACACTCAGTAATAATAATAATAACAATAATAAAAATAAAAATAATAATATAGTAGTAATAATATAATGATGATGCTAATAAGAATAATAAAAATACTACTACTAATAATAATAACAATAATAAAAAATGATAATAAAATTAATAATGAAAATTAATAACAATAACAATAGTAATAATAAATAGTAGTAACAAATGATAATAATTATAGTAACAATAACAATAACAATAATAATAATAATCAGAAGATTTGAAAAAGCCTATTAAATTTTATTTCACTGAAAGTCACCATTTTTATAACAGTTTTGTACATACCTACATCCTGCTTTATGAGTTTTTGCTTAACGAGAGAACATTTAAAACACACACATTATCAACACTGTAAAACAGAAAAATGACCTTTGGGTACAGTTTTGTTTAAAAACAACAAGCTTTTGAAGATTAAAAAAAAAAAAAGTTTTTAAAACAAATCTGTTTCAAAATGATATGAGTGAAACAAGCCAACAACAGAAAAAAAAAAAAAAAAAAAAAAAAAAAAATATGGCAGACATGGTGCAAGAGAAAAATGAAGTGGAAACAACATTCTGAGTTTTTCACTCTACAACTTGAAACTGAAGCTACACAACACCAATCAAAGGTGAATCAATTCTAGAAAAATATACCATGAAAAATATTATAATGATGTAATAAAACATAATTACGTCATTAAACTGTTCATTGAAATCTTGTCAGATGCATTTGTGATAGCATTCAAGTACAAAGAGTTTAATTTTTGTCAAATTTGAGACTATTTGTTATCTAAACAGACATCAAACATCAAGTGTATTGTTAGAAATGTTAGTGAAAAAAAAAATGATGAAAATGTTTAGTCTAGGCACAGAAGAAAAAAATAAACAACAACAAAAAAACAAAATTTTTTTTTTTAAATCTCTCAAAAAAGATAGAATAATGAAACAAATTAAAAATGGATAAAAATGAAAACAGTCTTTAAAATAATAAAAAAAATTAAATTAAATAAATAAATAAAACATACAAAAACATGAGATGAGAGTAAACAGTGATAGAACTTTTCAATGTTAGTAAGTAATAATTTAATAACATTAATTACAAGGTCTAATTCTTCTACACAAGAACTGTATCACATTATTATTATTATTATTATTATTATTATAATTATTATTAATTTTTAATTTATTTTATATGTAGATTTAAATAAGATTAAAATTAATATTATTTTGAAATAGTGTATCAATGTTTATTTATTTATTATTATTTATTATTATCATCATCATCATCATTATCATTATCAGCCTAGAAAAACACAGTCTATCCAGTGACATTCTGAACTAAAATAACTCAAAGTATCAATAAACTGAACAACGAGAAATGTTTTCAGTGTGGCCAAACTGTACAGCGCAGATTTCATTATCTTCTCATCTCTACAGCTTGGAACTATCAAATCATCTCACACAGATAAACTAACAAACGTTTATCACCTGGGCAAAGTAAACAGTCTGATAAACTAATTATTTCTTCATACAGTGGTTAAAGGTTGAATTTTACTAAATTAATATCTCAGTGGTGGAGTCATTTTAATGAAGGGAGTGCTTCTGTCTACGAATATCTAATAAAATGTACGAAATATAAAACAAAATGGTAAATAAGAAGATAAAAGATAACTACTATGTGTGTATGTGTGTGTGTGTGTGTGTATCTGTGTGTGTGTTGTGTATGTATGTATGTGCATGTATGTGGTTGTTACGTTAGTTTGTGTTTGTGTGTGTGATTATGTTACTTATTTTAGTCTGTGTGTTTGTATGTAAGTGTATGTTTTGTGTGTCCCAATTAATTTGCATGCTTATGCATTTTTAGCTGTGTATGTACATGTTAGTAAATGTGTGTGTGTGTGTGTGTGTCTGTCTGTCTGCATTGGTGTTCAGGTAAGTGTGTGCATGTGTATGTGAATGTATGTTTGCATTTCTGAATATTGTCTGTGTGTGTTCTGTACTCTATATAAGGTGTTGTACTTTTGTAGTCAATCAAGACAAAAGTGAAACTAACATCTAAAATAAAAATATCTAAATTACATACTTACTTACACTTGCAGCTTGAACAGAATGAACAATGCAGTAATGTGATGTAACCAGTTATTACAACATGCACCAAATACTTTACTGTTTAAACATAACATAAAATACAACTAGCTACAATGGTCTAGGTTTGTTTTCAAAACTGCTTGTGTTATTAAAGTCTAATTAAAAACATATATCATATAATAATCAAAATAATTTTTGTAATTTTATTTGCTGTAATAGTATTCATATCATTTATATATTATATTACATATTTTTATTTATTTATCTATTTATTTATTTTAGATATTTATTTAGTTAATTAGTTAATTTATGATTTATTGCAGTTTACTAAACTATTTATAGGGAATGTTGCTGTTAGCAGAAAATTCATTATTAAACAATTACAACAATAATAGTAATAATAATGTAATGATAATGTGACATTTTATTTGATTAACTGCCTGTATTATTTTACTTATCAGCAACATTTAGCTAAAAGGACAGAGATACTGAAAACTTCACCTAGAAGTAACAAATGGTGTTCAAATTTATTAAACAAAAATAGCAGGATCAGGTATATAACTTAATATTTCTAAAACAAACAGGTCTTTTATGATCGACTTCATATATATGTAAAACTCTCTCTCTCTCTCTCTCTCTCTCTCTCTCTCTCTCTCTCTCTCTCTCTCTCTCTCTCTCTCTCTCTCTCTCTCTCTCTCTCTCACACACACACAGAAACATACATGCTCAAATACCACCTCACAAGTCACAGTCATACTTAAACACCCCTTTCTGGTTTTACTTAATGTTTCCTTTTTAACAAAACACCTTTCACCCTAGCTAAAGATATAAAATAATTTTGTCAAGTTAATGAAAATAATTTTGTCAAGTTAATGAAAATAATTTTATTAAAATAGCTTCATTACCAGTATGTTTAAACAAAACATAAGCATTTATAATAATAATAATAATAATAATAATAATAATAATAATAATAAAATTAATAATGATGATAATAAATTAATAATGATAATAACACATGCATCTAAACGACAACCTGTATTATCGAAAGCGTTAAAGAGACCAAGCTATATCATAATATTGTATACGTTAATTAAACACTTATTGTCACTTAAAATAAAAAATACAATGTTAATCGACAGCACGTGCACTGACGTCAGAACAGTAGGTAGCTAAGAGAAGTTTCGATAAGGAAATTAATACGTAATAATACATTAATCATTTTCGGAACGTACAACAGCACGAATAATGAAACGTAACAAGTGGCTTACCTCTGCTATAAAAGCCTGTAAATCTTTCGATTCCCTGGGGCCTGACAAAATCCCGTGCATAAAAATGACAGGTCTGTATGTCGAGACAACCTGCAACAACAACCACGACAAAACTCCATTTTGTAGCAGCCAGCGCAATTTCATGGTGGTTTCGTTCTTTATTTTCTTCCTTGTTGCACTAGATAATGCCAGCTATTAAGAGCGAAACAAAACTGAAACCCAGGAAGAAAATAATTATGAAAACGAGGCGCAGTGCAGGCGCTACCATTGTTTCACCTGGCACAGTCTTTAAAGCTAGCTTACCCACTGGTCAAAATGGTTTCGTCCTAGTTTCCGTTTATTAATAATAATAATAATAATAATAATAATAATAATAATAATAATAAAAGGTCATTATTTTTTTAATGGTTAGTTTTATGCAATACTTTTTAAAATCATAATCCCAGAAGTATTGAAGATGAAAAGCAGGGGGAGAAAAAATTAAAATATTAAGAGGGTGGAGTAAATTGTCAGTAATTCCTGTCTGCACCGATGAGTTAGTCTCAGGAAAACACACACACACACACACACACACACACACACACACACACACACACACACACACACACACACACACACACACACTTTTAAAATTAATTTATTTCGTGTGGTAACGAACTATAGTTAATAGAATTTCGATTAGATTTGGCTCAAGAATTTATTTATTTATTTATTTATTTATTATTATTTTTCCTTGATGTTTTCTTTTCTTATTTTTAAATTTTATATATATATATATATATATATATATATATATATATATGTATTGTTATTCTTTTGATGTTATTCTCTTGTTACCATTTTTTTTCTTTTTATATAATAATAATAATAATAATAATAAAAAGTAAAATAAAATAAAAAATAAATAATAACAACTAAAAATAAACAACAACAACAAACAAACTCACTTTTTAAATTAATTACAGCGAATATTATCGATGTTTAATTTGAATGTTTACTGTTTTACTTAGTATATATGTAACGAACACTCATATACAATTACATGCTAAGCTGACATAAAACATAAACTTTGAACTTAATTAAATTAATAGTTGGCAGCTATCAAAAGGTCAAAAGAAAGGTCAGTAAATAGCGTGATGGTTTACGATTATACAGCGGATTATCGAGAGGATTATCAAACGTCAGATAAATGTCTAGGGATTAAAAAAATGGGGGGGGAACTCATGATTCATAACGTACTTTTTCATTGGTTCTTGTGATTTCTTTTCTTTTTAAATAAAAGAAGAAATATTATGTTTCATAAGGATTGAAAAATACGTTAAGTTATAACGTTACAACGTCGATATAACTTTGTATCATTTATCCAGTTAACTGAGATAAACATTATTTCAGTTGGCACAGTCTTTAAAGCTAATTTGCGAACAGTTTATTATACATTATTATTGCAGCTAAAGTGTTTACTAAATTATAATTAACAAGGCGTAGGTAGAAACACAAATATATTTAAAACAATGATTCCATATAAAACCAGCATAGGCCTCTTTTCAACGACAGTTTTTCATAGTTTCCGGCTTTTTCCGTAATTAATACGTCATCAACTGCGTGACGTTGTTTAGCGACAAGGTAAACCCACTGTAGCGGTTGAAGAAGGCGGGCTAATTGTAATCAATCTTCGTAGACGACAACTGCTGAACGTTAGTGAAACATTGTACTTCACTTTTTTAAAAAGATTCTGAATTCAGTATCATTATGTGCTGTTATTAATAATTCTTGGTCCCGCTAAGGTTTTCCAAACACTTCAGAAAACTCCTCACTTTTATTATTATAAATGTTTTCTTTTCTCTTTAGACATTAATAACTACATGTATCTCGCTTTATCTCTTTCTATACGTACAAAAGCCCTTCAAACTCTATTATATTTAAATCTATCTATCCAAACGTGTATCGCGAACCATACATCTAAATACTCTCTCTCTCTCTCTCTCTCTCTCTCTCTCTCTCTCTCTCTCTCTCTCTCTCTCTCTCTCTCTCTCTCTCTCTCTCTCTCTCTCTCTCTCTCTCTCTCTCTCTCTATTTACCTACCTCCTTTCTATCTCTTTCTCTCTCTCTCTCTCGATTTATCAGTATATCTTTCTCTTACTAATCATCCATCTCTCTATATCTTTTCTCTCTCTCTCTCTCTCTCTCTATCTCTCTCTCTCTCTCTCTAGGTAAATCTAGCCGAATAAAAAAAAAATCAAAAATTATATTTTTAAAGATACAAAATATATGACACAAAGAAAAAAAAAAAACCAAAAATTCTTAACAGATCAACCTAACAGCATCAATCAACAACAACAACAACAACAACAACAACAACAACAATCTAATAATAATAATAATAAATATCTCTATCTAGTTTAATTGTTTCTTATTTTTTTTTTTTTTCTTAAAGTGTCGTTTACTGTGAACAAAGACATTTTAGTTATATAAATTATTCCTCACCGGTTATTTGAATTTTTGTGAAATAAAAACAAAGCAAAAAGCATTCAAAATCGGCTTTTAACTTGGCTTGTTCTTGAACTGATTGGCAGTTTAAATTAATTTATTTTTATTTGCAATATTTTGAACTCAATTAGAGTTTGTATTTAATAGCTCATCGTATTTTTGAATTAATTGTAGTAATGTTATATATTATAATAATAATAATAATAAATAAATAAAATAAATAAGTAAATAAAAAAAATAATGAACGAATGAAATAATAATAAAATAATAAATAAAATAAATAAATAAATAAATGAATACAAATGAAAATAAAATAAAAAATGAATGAATGAATGAATGAATAAATGAATAAAAATAAAAATAAAATAAAAATATGAATGAATGAATAAATAAATGAATGACTGAATGAATGAATGAATGTAAATAAATTATCAGCGACACAGGCAGGGTGGTTTCAGAATTGTCTGTACGTACTTTGTGGATTCTCTTACTAGGAATTTTAAATAAATAAAAATAATTTTAATAACAACTCGTACCTGAAATGCAGCGACAGTGAGTCACGTGGTGAGTGATGAGACCCCCCCACCTCAGAGTGGCTAATACGGGAAACTCACACTTGAAAATGAGCTGTCCTGGGGGACTATTCACCTTAGGTACTGAACGTACGTGTCACACACACACACACACACACACACACACACACACACACACACACACACACACAGACACGCACACACACAAATTAATTAAGAAGATAAATATAAAATAAAGTAATTTCATATAAGGTAAATAAATCTGTCAACTGAGAAGCTGTTGTCTGAATTAATGAAAACTGAAAAAAAAGAAAAAAAAAGGAAAAAGCTCGAATAAAGAACACAAAATAAGAGTTCAGGTTAGGGGCTAGATAAGGGCTAGCATTAGGGTTCGGGTTAGGTTTAGGTTTCGGCTTAGGGTTAGGGACAGAGTTAAAGTTTGCATAAGAATTCAGGATAGCTACTTCCCTATGGTTAGGGTTTGTTATGGTCAAGGTTAGAAATAAAGATTTAGCATAAGAATTAGAGATAGGTGCGCTTCCCTTATGGTTAGGTCTTAGAAGAATTATGCATAGGCTTAGACTTATGGTTAGGGTTAGGATTAGGATAGGACTAGAGTTACTTCCAGGGTTAGGATAATGTGCAAAGTAGTTTCAGGGTTACAAACAGCACAATAATAAAGGTTAGACACTTGTTCAGAATTAGGGCCTGGGGTGAGGGTTATTTAATGTTTACTATGAGTCTTATGATAATCTGCAAACCA
>CM022672.1:34451172-34453672 GCA_012295275.1 Chrysomallon squamiferum | reverse complement strand
TAATAAAATAACAAAATATTAAATAAAGAAAAACGATTAAGAAATAAGTGTTATGAAAGAATATTAGAAAAGAAAAGACAGTGAAATGAATGCAAATATTTAATATTTTTTTTAGTTCTTGCTCAAGCAAATTAAAGAAAATGACGTTTTGTTTTCTATTTAATTTATGTAACATTACAAAATAAAGGTTCTTTCTAGAATCTACGCGTCATTACAATTCAGTTTGACGTCAAGTTCACTCACATCTATTTTTACTGATAAAATTATCCTTTATATAACCTAGAAAGAAATAGCAAGACCCAAACACAGGAACACCGTGGTATATTAGTCCTTGTTCACAATTAAAATGAAATAAACTTTATATTTTACTTTATATTTGACTGCTATGAATCTTACATTAATGATATTTCAATAATTAACATGTTAAACATAATTATTTAAAATTAGAAAGTCTGTGTTGTTTTTAACTATACGAATCTCGAACAAAATAATGTTAAATGAGATGAAGAGATAGTCTGAATAAATGTGGTCATTCATGCTAGTCTACTGTTTTACTATTCACGGTCATTCATGTCTGTTTTACTATTCATCGCTACTGTTTTACTATTAAGGGCTACTGTTTTACTATTCACGTTGTTTTACTATTCACTATTCATGGCTACTGTTTTTTACTATTCATGGTTTTACTATTCTGTTTTACTTTTACTATTCACGGCTACTGTTTTACTATTCATGGCTACTGTTTTACTATTCATGGCTACTGTTTTACTATTCACGGCTACTGTTTTACTATTCATGGCTACTGTTTTACTATTCATGGCTACTGTTTTATTATTCATGGCTACTGTTTTACTATTCACGGCTACTGTTTTACTATTCATATTTTTATTATTCATGGCTACTGTTTTACTATTCATCTACTGTTTTACTATGTCTACTGTTTTACTATTCATCTGCATGGCTGTTTTACTATTCACGGCTACTGTTTTACTATTCACGGCTACTGTTTTACTATTCACGGCTACTGTTTTACTATTCATCGCTACTGTTTTACTATTAAGGGCTACTGTTTTACTATTCACGGCGAATGTTTTACTATTCATGGCTACTGTTTTACTATTCATGTCTACTATTTTACTATTCACGGCGAATGTTTTACTATTCACGGCTACTATTTTACTATTCACGGCTACTTTTTACTATTCATGGCTACTGTTTTACTGTTCATCGCTACTGTTTTACTATTCACGGCTACTGTTTTACTATTCATGGCTACTGTTTTACTTTTCACGGCTACTGTTTTACTATTCATGTTTAGTTGTTTCCAGTATTTCTTGATAAAATATAAATCTTTTGGCGGAAACACCATATCATCTATTTAGCATATACAATAATAATTGCGACTTTCTTAATGGAAAAACATTATTTTCATAATTACTATTGCTTCTACTACCACTGTTACTACCTCTACTACTACTACTACTACTACTACTACTACTACTACTACTACTACTACTATAACTACTGGTACTACCACTACTACTACTAACATTGCTACTACTACTATTACTATTAATAAACTATTAAAAATATTCGTGAAGATTTTGAA
The DNA here is from genome assembly GCA_012295275.1 of Chrysomallon squamiferum. Taxonomy (NCBI): domain Eukaryota; kingdom Metazoa; phylum Mollusca; class Gastropoda; order Neomphalida; family Peltospiridae; genus Chrysomallon; species Chrysomallon squamiferum. Next base: position 34,452,063 of record CM022672.1, on the reverse strand, counting down.
AATGAATGTTTTTATGTCTTCGTCCGCTACACAATAGATATGTATTAGAATATGTATATACATACAAAATATTTCGTATGTTTGTAAATAACAATGTTACCAAAATATTAAAAATATTTTAAAAGCGAACTTACCGTTATGACAATTCAAATTACGTTTGAGCTAAGGGTTGTTAATTTGTATTATGTATGCTTTACAGTTCTCTACGTCATCAATTATTTATGCTTCTATGGAAACAAGAATCGTTTTTTTTTTTTTTTTTTTTTTTTTGTTATTCCGCGCACCTTAATGTTACAAGAAGTTTAAGAACAATGTTCTTCTTACATAATGATACTGAGGAGTTTAATCTTTAATTTATACATAAAGCAAATTAATAAAAAATGGTTATAATTTGATCAGAACGTACAATAATGTCAGCATCAGCGACAAACGTATTCAGATGCAGAAACAAGACGTATACATTTTGTTTTCGTGATAACTTTATGAAAACAAAGACAGACATTATTTTCAGAACTTGTGTGATCATATTTTATTAACTGAAAAGAGAATATTAAAAAAAAATTTAAAAAATTAAAAAAAGTATTAAGAAAAACGAAAAACAACAACAACAACAACAAAAAGTTCAAAAACAGTGCCTGAAATCGTGTATCAAAAAAAAAAAAAAAAAAAATAAAATAAAGAAAAAAGAAAAAAGAAAAGAAAAAAAAAAAAAAAGAGAGAAATAAAATAATAATAAATATATATTAATTATCTGTAATCACATTGTTCAGAGTACGAATACGACACACACGAATGTCGTAGTGAACTAAAGTTTCAAATGTTTTGAAAACGTTTGCAGAGAATATGTCGTTTGAAAGGTAACAGATTTTATCGGTCACGTATACAGAATAT
>CM022672.1:34406172-34428672 GCA_012295275.1 Chrysomallon squamiferum | reverse complement strand
TGTATAACATAACATTCACTCATTTTCTCAATGGGCTATATGCACCCAGAACCGAATGCTGCTTTGATATTATTCTGATCTATTTTTGAATCAGAGAGTGCATTCTGGGTAATATCTGCTCAGTGAGTGCATTCTGGGAGACACGCAATACTGCAGACGTAGAACAAAACAGAGTTTTTGTTTTGTCTTTCTCCTTTGTGTTTATTTGATTTTTATCTCCTTTGTTTAATAATGATGTGTTTGCGATGATGATGATGATGATGATAATAACATCAAAGAACGCGCGCATGCAGAGGCTGCATGTTTACGCGTATAAACGTCTGCTTCATGCATTCTTACATAAATCTGTTAAAAAAAGAAAAAACAACACCAAAACAGTAGATAGTGTAGACAATATGACGGGACTGGAACCCGACTTATTAATATCTGGCAGCAAAGCAAACAAGCAGAAGTTTGGCATTACGAGACGTGAGATAGACGTGAGATAGACGTGAGATAGAGGACTCACTTTATCGAGCTCTCAAATGTTAAAACGAACCCTCTGCGAGTTTGAAACATGCCAGGAATAGGGGGTAGAGGAGGAGAAGAGAAAATAAAACAAATGATGGTAAAAAGTCGTTAAGCAATTACTGAAACTCAGCCAGTTCTGATGATATTCGAATGTTTTGTATCTGTATTATTTTATTATGAGCTGTATATGCATTAAAAAAAAAAAAAAAAAAAAAAAAAAAAGCCCATTAAAATAATGATTTGGAAATTTAACAAATTTTTATCAATTACTGTTTTCTTATCTCTGTCCTTGCATTTAAAAGTAATTAAGTAAACCAGTAAATTAGTTTTCTAATTAATTAATTAAAAAAAAAATATGACCACCCAAGAAGATTTATATATTTAGACTAATAATAATGGTAGTTTCATTTCATTTAATAATAATAAAAAAAATAATTAAAAAAACCGACGAAAAACAAACGTAAACATTCATAAACGAGAAACATTCAAGTGAATAATTTTTACATAATCTACTGCTTTCCACTGAGTATGTTATTTCATATGCAACTGTGTTTTTCTCACCATTATTCTTTAATTACTACTATCCACGTTATCTCTCTCTCTCTCTCTCTCTCTCTCTCTCTCTCTCTCTCTCTCTCTCTCTCTCTCTCTCTCTCTCTCTCTCTCTCTCTCTCTCTCTCTCTCTCTGATATATATATATGTGTGTGTGTGTGTGTGTCTGTGTGTGTCCGTGTGTGTGTGGTCTGCTATTATATCCTGATATAAATTAAATTACATACAGTATTTCAGTACCTCTTAGTTACAACCAACATGAACACAATCATGGACACTGAAAACTTTTAAAATTAAATTCTATTCATGTCTGCACATTCTGGCTCATAATGGCTGGGAATGATGTCTTACCGACGCTTTTATGTTTTCTGTTACAGAATTACTCCGTGTTATTTATATTTCATTTTTAACACATGACAGCTTATCTCGTGTTAAGCCTGGCTGGTCGTGTTGTACTGTTGTTGTTTTCTCAAGAAAGGCCTGAGGACAGTAAATATTAAGTGTTTACGTGAAAAGAATTAACCTGTCTACTGCATTTATTTAATAAACACTTGTAATAAACCAACCAACCATACATATAAACATACATACACATTACATACATATACACATTCTTAGATACAAATATACATACATACATACATACATACACATTACATACATACACACATTCTTAGATACAAATATACATACATACATACATACATACATACATACATACATACATATATATAAATGAATCTGATAGAGTTGTTTCTGTGTGCATATATATATATACATACAGACACACAACACAGTCACACACCTCTATCACACATACACATGCTCACTAACTCACATGCAAACGTTCTATCACAGACACACAAAAACACATCTCTCTCACACACAAACACACACGCAGAAACACACACATACACACATGTATTCCTTTCTCTGTCTTTCACCTCTGTGATAAATGCCTGTCGGGCTGAAACACACACACACGCACACAGTTTCACAAACACTGACTGAATCTATCAAAACCTGACAGAATCTAAAACACTAAACAAATAACAAACAAACAAAAATTCTACTTTACATGTATGTCATTTCACAGCAGTTACATTCAGAAGTTACCGTGACAAAGGATGTCACCACTGCCAATCTGATCACGTGACTTACACGAAATGACGTTTTCAATAGATGATAAATGACGTGATGAAAACAACACCTTGTGAAAACGAATGATTATTGTGGTGTGAACTGAAAGAGCAGACATTTGTGACGTATAGCCACAGAGGTTTACTTAGTTTGTTGTTTTTATTTAACGGGCAACTGTAAGAAAGCCTCGCTGTTTAATACAGCTGTAGAAACAAATAATATCAGAAAAAATATAGAGATAACAAAGAATAAGAAGAGGGAGAGAGAGAGAGAGAGAGAGAGAGAGAGAGAGAGAGAGAGAGAGAGAGAGAGAGAGAGAGAGAGAGAGAGAGAGAGAGAGAGAGAGAGAGAGAGAGAGAATTTGTGTGTATGTGTTTGTGAATTAATAATTAGGAAGTAAATAATTTTAAATATTAATTCCTTTCTACTGTAAATTAGACCTATAACTGAATATATTAACTTTCAGATTTGAAAAAAAATAATTAATAAATAAATAAAAGAAAGTCAACAAAACAAACATGTACGAATAAGAAAAAAATAAATAAAGTAAAATAAATAAAGTAAAATAAATAAATAAACAAATAAATAAATAAAATAAAATAAAATAAAATAAAATAAAATAAAAAATGAAAACGAAGATAAACAACAAGATCAACTGACAAAATTATAAATTTTTCTGAACTCCCCGTATATATATATATATATATATTTGTTTTTTATCAATCAGAGGTTTTCATTTATTTATTTATTTATTTATTTATTTATTTATTTATTTCATGTATCAACACTTCTAGTTTTATTCAATCCGCGCCTGTTTATATTTTACTTGTGAGTCATTTCGAAAGAAAAGCATCAAACGATTCAACATCCTTTTCTGCAGTTCAAAGTCAGAGACAGGACGTATTGCTCGTGCGTATTACGTCATAAACAGGTGACGTTTTTCCTGCTGTTTGCTGTTTTAATTGTTGTTTGTGTAACACATTACCACGTAATTAACTTGTTTCAATGTAACGTAGTTTCCTGCTTCGGCGTTACAAAAAAAAAAAAAAATTTGTGTCCGTGACTAATGGCGGCAAAGAGCTGTCTTTTTTTTTTTTTTTTTTTTTTTTTTTTTTTTTTTTTTTGTTTATTTTATTTTATTTCCGACTCATAAATAATGATAAACAAACAAATAAAAATTAAAAAAAATAATAATAAATTATCGTATAAATAAATAAATATCGTCTGAGAGCTATTTCTTACTGTTATTGTTGTTTTTGTTTTTTTGTACATCAAAGCGATGGACGTACAAACCTAAACAAACAGCCACATTTATACAGCAAACATAGACATACATACATACATACACGAAATAAAATACGATACACAAAACTTCAAATGTGGATAGCTTATAACCAAGGTAATGACATACTGAATCCCATTTAATCCTAGTTAACAGAAATCAGATATGTGAAAGGAAATATGAACATCACTCACTTAACACCGACATTAACCGCAAACAAACATTACGATTTTATGTTCGGAAAGATGATTGAAATGGCAAGCTCATAATGAAAGCTTTTTTTTTTCTTTCTTTTTTCTTTCCCCATTTTTTCCAGCCCGTTGCAGTTTAATACATTTAAACAAATTTCAAAGTAACTATAAGTATTTATAGCATCATGATGTTTGAAGTTCATAAGAAAAAGCATAAAAAGAAAAAGAAAAAAGAAAATAAATAAATAAAAAAAGAAAAGAAAAAAGAAAAAAAGAAAAGAAAAAAGCGCTTTGAAAGATACGTTTACTTAATCAAATTCTTAGATTATCAAAATTCTCTTTAAAAAGAAGCGAAAGAAAAATCATACATATAAATATATAACATGATTTCTTTTTTTTTTTTTAGATTTTAAACTAAAACTACACTTCAAAACTAAAGTAATAATAATAATGAATATGGCTATAAGTTTCAGAAGGGTTATTATTATCAAAGGGCGTTATCATTTTCTGTCTTTGAAGATGTCACAAACAAACAAGATAATCAACCAGGCGACAACGATTTTCAAATTTAACTGACAACTGAAAGTGGGCGTGGAGAATTTTAAAATGTCACTTTACAATGTAACAGATTAATGTAACTAAATTAAGCAGTATCTGTATCGTTACGTACATACATCTGTCTGTCTGTATCTGTCTGACAGTCTTTCTGTCCATTTATTTATGTGTCTGTGTGTATGTATGTCTGTTTATCAGTCTATTCATTAATCTGCATGTGTTGTCTGTGTGTATATGTGTGTGTATGTATTTATTTACAAACACATTCTCACTACATACACACACATATACATACAGACATGTATATGAATTGACACAGTACTTGTGTAAAATGATAACAAATCTGCTGACATCATGTAATACAGAAATTACTGATTACATGACGTAATTTCACCTAGACTTGCTCACAGTCACAACACAACACATAAGCTCAAAAGGCGATAATAATAATAATATTAATAATAACAACAATAATAATAATAATAATAATAATAATAATAATAATAATCATCATCATAATCATAATACATATCGATACTTGAGCACTACATATAATACGACGCCCTTAAGAAAAGAAAATACAGAGATTATCGAAAAGACTTTTATTTTACGATCAGAGCTGGAAGACTCCTGCGATGGTTTTAAATAACAGGACAGTGATCCTCGCATACTTTCATATGTAGTCCGATGACAAATCTCAAAACAGAACTATTCCGTCAAGTTTCGAACCATTAGTATATCCTGAAGTACTCTGCAATATTAATAACCTTTGCATGGTAAAATCAGCCTGTTGCGGATTAATGGGTTAAATTAGAAAATATTTACTCCTGTCAGTTTGTCTGCTAAATAAATGTTTTGTTTTTGTGCAAATAATCTCTCTCTCTCTCTCTCTCTCTCTCTCTCTCTCTCTCTCTCTCTCTCTCTCTCTCTCTCTCTCTCTCTCTCTCTCTCTCTCTCTCTCTCTCTCTCTCTCTCTCTCTCTCTCTCTCTCTCTCTCTCTCTCTCTCTCTCTCTCTCTCTCTCTCTCTCTCTCTCTCTCTCTCTCTCTCTCATACACACACACACAAACACACAAACACACACACACACGCACACTCATCTATTTTAAAAAGACAATGAACTGATACAAAAGCAAACCAAAACACACTGAAGCAAACTCTGTTTTTTCTTGATCTACTTCCATTCTCTTTCATTTCTTTCTTACCTTTTACTTTAATTTATATTGTCTATTTCTGCATTCATGGCCATCGATATCAGCCTCCAGGTGTGTTTTTTACAAACGTGTTACTGTTTGATCACACAGAAGCGACTCTTAAAGCCAGACACTGGAGAACGTTACGACTGTCGTTTGATCTCGAGTTTTGTTACAGTTCGAGTGAAAGAGAGATGAGACAATCACAGTCATATCAGGGACATGCAGACACACGATGGTATCAAAGTGTGTAATAAAATGCTGTATCTTACGAATGGTATCAAAGTGTGTAATAAAACGCTGTATCTTACGAATGGTATCAAAGTGTGTAATAAAAAACTGTATCTTACGAATGGTATCAAAGTGTGTAATAAAAAAGCTTTATCTTGTGAATGGTTTATTCATCACAGATGTAATTTGTTTGATCTTTGTGTACTGTACACATATATAATGTAAGGATTTTTTTTTGTGTGTGTGTCTTTTTTTGTTTTTTGTTTATTTATTTATTTATTTATTTATTTATTTTGTTACTGTTATTAGAAAGTGGAAGAAAATATTGCTCCTAATCAGATAAACAGAAAGACGGATAGCTGTATAGACAAACAGACTGAGATATATATATATATATATGTGGAGGGGTGGGGGTTTGGATGTATGTGTCTATAATTGCTTTGGTTTGCTTTTTTATTATTCTTGTTTTCTTTGGTATAATAATAATAATAATAATAATAATAATAATAATAATAATAATAATAATAATAATAATAGTAATAATAATAATAGTAGTAGTTTTTGTTGTTGTTGTCGTTGTTATCCTCTTCTACTTCTTCTTATTGTTGTTTTTAATTATTACTGAATGCAGTGTTAGTAAAACGATGATAAAAACATTAATGAATAATCACCACTGGCCAACATTTGTGTACTTTAAATATGTGCTTTGTACACAAGCGTTACATCAGGTCAGTATGTCAGTTATTGCATAATCTCTCTCTCTCTTTGTCTTTCTCCGAGTTCACTAGTTAACTGTGCCTTTCTAAGAGTCTCTCGATATTTAACGAACATCGTCTTAAATAACACGTATTTGAAATGACACACGGTTTTAAACACTATATCGTTGTGTGATATTTACTTAGTGATGTAGCTCGTGTGGTGTATTTTAAATAACAATACTGTGTGGTTTGTGTAGCGAACATATAGCACTACAACATAGTTTGAGAATAGTTTAAATAACACAGAAGTTTACAATACTGCATAGTTTGTGAGGCAACGTTTAAATAACACAGGCCTTAAAAGTAGTGACATAGTTTATGAAGCATAGTTTAAATAACATACAAATTAACACTATTGCATGTTTTATTAAGCATAGTTTAAATAGCATACAAATTAATAGTACTGCATAGTTTGTGAACAATAGTTTAAATTACAGAGCTTAACAGCATTTAATAGTTTGTGGTAACGTTGTTTTATATCACATACAGTTTAACAATACTGCATACTTTAGAAAGCATAGTTTAAAAAACATACAAATTAACAATAAAGCCTAGTTTTTGCATAGTTTAAATAAACATACAAAATTAACAATACTGTATGGTTTGTATAGCAAGCATACAAATTAACAATACTGCATAGTTTATGAAGCAGATTAAGTAGCACACAAGTTAGCAATAACACTGTTTGAGCATAGTTTAAAAAAGATACAAAATTAACAATATTGTTAAGAAAGGTGGTGAGAATAATTTAAGTAACACAGACTGAATTTAACAGCGCACTCGTTTTAGTTGAGCGAATTTAAAATAGAATTTTTCCTAAAGGGAGAAAATGTACGTAGTTTTATACAGACCTTGATGACTTCATTTAAATTCATCTTCTTTAAATGTGAATTTATTTAAATAGGACTATGTTGAAATGAACGTCTTTTTCTGCTTCTATGTTAAAATTAAAAAGTTTTTGTGGTTAATGTAGACTGTATTCAGATATAAGCTCTCTATAAAGAGATCTAGCTACCTTAAAAAAAAAAAAATATATAAAAATAAAAATAAAAATGGGCGTCGTTTAAAACTAGCTTTTGTTTGAATCAGTTTCTGTCTAAACGGACTGTTTTTAATGATTTCACTTGATTCCATTCTCAAAACAACTGACCGACATATTTACTAACGTCTGCTATTGTTACCAGCGGGTTCGTGTTTTACGTGTAAACACTCGGGATCGCTCGTGTTTCGTTTTGACAGCCATGTTTTGTGAGTAACGTCCTCGTAGGCAACGGAGACCGGCTGCGGCTTGTTTAGCTTGCATACAAATAAAAACAAACACGGAGGAGGATGAAACGTGTAGTCAATGATGGTTGGAAAAGTGACGCAAACCTGGCAGAGTCGGGCGCACCGCGTTGGTGGAATTACTTCACGAAAGACGAACCCTGGAGTTCCGGTTCTTGTTTGGAACAGCGCTAGAAGACGCTAAAGGTTAAATTGTTTTTTTATTGCCGGTGAAACGTGTTTCTAATTTACTGCGAGAGTGGTTCACGTGGAATAAATAAATCATTTAATGATACAAACTGAAACATGGACGAAAAGAAAGGTTGTTACATTGTGAGTTACACTGAGACACGCAGTAAAAAGAAAAATCAAATTAGACTTGTGTATTATCGTTTTGTGTCCATGACAACACCAGCATAAAAGAAATAAGAACACTGCTTATTTATTACCAAATATAAACGAATGACTAAGTAAATTATAAAACTGTGAACTGAAAAATAAAAATTGTTTAATGAAACTTGTCCCAGAGCAATATTTAATATAAACAATAAACAAAAAGAAACATTCAAAACAACAAACCCGCTTAGATAAATAAACATTGGTTAAAACCTTTCAACGTGACAATTAACAAAAACGGACACTATATAATCCGGTACTGTTATAAGGAAAAATTTTGTATATTAAATATAAACAATAAATATAAATAAACATTTGTTAAAAACCTGCCAACGTGACAGATAACAGAAAGAGACAATTTAAAGTCTACCAACACAATAAGCAATATAATACGTAATAAACATGGCATAAATGATTCATAAAGTCATAAACAATAATAGCAATTAAACATTATAGCGAAGAAATATCAACTTAGATGGTTACGTAACCGATGTAAAATAGTTTAATAATATTAAAGACTGAGGGCATAGATGATAAAATCAGTTCCCACTGAAAACTAATTCCAGTCTGACTTTGTCATTCTCAGGTCAACCAGCACCTTGTTCCCTGGATACATTCTCCAGAATTAGCTCAGTAGTAAGATTAGAAAACTAATAACAGAGAATAGAAAGGTTTTTCACTTTTATAATAATAATAATAATAATAATAATAATAATAATAATAATAATAATCGATGATGACAGACCAACAATAATAATAATAAATAATAGTAATAATCGGAGACCGATTTCTATGCATGTATGTATAATTACATATAAATTTGTATGCATGTATGTATAATTATGTACATTTGTATGTACGTATAATATATATACACGTATGTATCTGTGTGCATTCGAATGAGTATGTTGGTGTGTAAGTTCGTGTATGTTATTGCTGTATCTTAAAATATCAAGTATGAAAATAGTTACAAACAGTCAGTAACTTACAAACAGCAAGTGTTATAGTTTATCGAAGGAAATGAAAGCATCAGTTAATCTGGAATGTCTTTGCAATGTGTTGCTTCACTTACTGGACTTATTTTTGTTTTAGTATCTGACATTTAGCAGCCTTACACTCACCTTCTGCTTCAACCAAAATTATTTTAAAATGATTGATGCTGGGATGTGAATAGAAAGAAATAAGACGGTTGACAAACCATTGTTGTTGTAACAGTATTTAAACTGCCAGCGAAATTCTTGCATTTGGTATTCAACTGAACGTAGAAGAAAAGAAAGCAGGTTCTTAAATGGTTTGTGTGTTTGTTCTCTCTCTCTCTCTCTCTCTCTCTCTCTCTCTCTCTCTCTCTCTCTCTCTCTCTCTCTCTCTCTCTCTCTCTCTCTCTCTCTCTCTCTATCTGTGCTTTTCTGTCTTTCTCTATAAAGGTGTTACTGTTATTCCTACTGTTGTTACCATAATAGTGCTGGTAGTACTATTACAACTATACTAAACTATAAGCTACTATAGCACTACTGATACTTTAAGTTTAGCAACAATTATCAATTACCTTATAACTTCTACTACTACTATTACTACTGCAACTACTGCACTACCACTATTCCATTACAAGTAGTAAGCTACTGCAGTACAATGATACTTCAAGATAGCAATAACTGAAAACTATGATACAGTTCTACTGCATAACTACTAATAATATCAGGTTACCTGATGTTTTCTAGTTTTACTGATTAATACATGCAGAAGACAAAACAAAATAAATATTCAATATTCTGTTTACTGACAGTATTGTACATTTCACTAACAATAAACAAAACTTAAAGTTTATCTTAACATTACAAAAACCACAGACGAAAATTCGTCATTCTAAGATAAATTAAAAATGAAAGGTTCTGCATATTTTTCATGCGAGAACAATTTCACAAACCTTAAAGACATTAATTTATTTTATTTTTTTTGTACCAGAGGCGCCGTTCATTGTTTTTGTTTTTAAATGTACGCACACACCGGAAATACGTAGCGACAGCCGAATGATTTACACATGTAACGTTTGAGACATTTGTCATCATTTGTTTTTCAGAAACAGTCGATTTTTTTTCTTTCTTCCTTTCTTTTCTTTTTTTCCCCCTTAATTACATTTAAAGAAACCGTTATATATATTTTTTTCTTTTCGATTATTTTTCTTCCAAACTAAATGGGTTTTATTAGCGAAGAATTCAGACGTGCACAGACAGAAAATGAATGGCAAGGAAGTGAAGACAACTGCAAATGGCGTCGCTGCCTATAAATCAACACAACATCAGTTGAACACTGAGTCACACTACAGCACAGTCAGTGCTTCACTACGCGATGTGTCTTCAGTTTTATGTTAATGTCAGAACAAACGTTTTGTAGTGGAAATAAATATTCAAATAATGACTTGTAAGTTAATTTTTTATTTCTTTTTTTTCATGATGAAACTATAACAAGGACACCGTGCGTTATTGTAATGGCACAGGAATAATAATAATAATACTAATGATGATGATGATGATAATAATAATAATGATAATAATAATAATGATGATGATGATGATGATAATAATAATTATAATAATGATGATTGGTGATGATGATGATGATGATAATAATAATGATGATGATGATGATGATAATAATAATGATGATGATGATAATAATAATGATGATGATGATGATGATAATGATGATGATAATGATAATGATAATAATAATGATGATGATGATGATGATGATGATGATAATAATGATGATGATGATGATGATAATGATGATGATGATGATGATGATGATGATGATGATAATGACTACAATCACGAAAGAACAACGACGAGAGACGCCAAATAAAACCCGACTCCACCACGAAAACAACAGCAACGACAAGAACAATAATAATAACAATAAAAAGGATTATAAGGACAGGGAAGTGAAAGATGTCGATCTACGACGTTACTTCTATTTATCTTTGTAGAGGTAATCATGATCATCATCATCATCATCATCGTCATCATCATCGTCATCATCATCATTATTATCATCATTATTATCATCATCATAATCGTCATCAATATCATCATTATCATCATTATTATTATTATTATTATTATTATTATATGCCAGTCATTGCGTGCTTGAACATTTTCACGACATCAGTGTAGAGTAGGTTACGTCAACATCTGACACGACGTGCCGGTCGGCGTTGGACAGTTTGCAGGATGGGTAGAAGAAAAAAACAACAAAAACCATCTGCAGTCGCTTTAAGAGAAACAAAACCACGTGCTGCATGTTCTTTCGTTTCGCTTCAACGCAAGGATTAAATTTGAACATTTCAATAAAGCGAGCGGCTGCCTTCGATAACTCGAAACATGCAGATTCCGAATCTGTTCCCACGTGTTTTTCTCAGGTTCTTCCTCTGAGAACGTCTCCAGATCAAGTCGACAATGTGCGCACTGTGGCTTTGCAGACGCTTTGGTTTACTTTCTCAGGAATTTACGAAAGAATAAACATTAAAAAAAAAAAAAAAAAAAAAAAAAAATTTAAAAATGTTCAAATAAAAAAAGAAGAAAAAGTAATGAGTAAGTTTCATTGGCGGAGTTTGGAAAAAGGAGTAAGTCTCAACCCTGAGAAATTTCCTTTGATATCAGATTTAGAAAATCTAACACGTCGTCCTTTAACTTTACCAGTAGCCGTACGTAACAATCGTTTTGTGTTTAAGCTATAAGATTACGTTACTCTCTCTCTCTCTCTCTCTCTCTCTCTCTCTCTCTCTCTCTCTCTCTCTCTCTCTCTCTCTCTCTCTCTCTCTCTCTCTCTCTCTCTCTCCTCTCTCTCCTCTCTCTCTCTCCTTCTCTCTCTCTCTCTCTCTCTCTCTCTCTCTCTCTCTCTCTCTCTCTCTCTCTCTCTCTCTCTCTCTCTCTTGTATCTGTGTTTTGTATGTGTACAAATATATGTCAGTGTGTCTGTATATATATATGTAAAACATGCTGCTAATTAAAAAACTACGGGCTCTTTTCTCTCATTATCTTCAGCACTCCTTTTACCCGAACAAACACTGTACTCATTGCTGCTAATTAAAAATTAAAATTCCACTCGTAAATTTTCTTTCATCCTCAAAAAAACCTCAACAACTGTTATTTAAAAACCAACTTCAATTACGTACGACATCGGAAACAACTGATGGGACCCACTTCCTGCGCGGCACGTGCTGCAGAAACAGCAATCCCCCCCCACGAATCTGCGACCCACGATAGGCGTGGCTCGTAATCGAGTTTGTTTGTTATTCCGGTCTATTAAAACCGCCACCCAAGCAGCCGACTCCTGTCTTCTGGCGAGTGGCGGTCAGTTTACACAGCTTCCCTCTTCGAGACGCAGTTTCCTTCGTCGTTTGAAGACTTCGCGAGCCCTCCCTTTCCCCCACCACTCCTGACCTCCACCCCCCCACCACTGCTGCCCTCTACTTGAAAAAGAAAACAATTAACCACGGGTCAGAAGAGTTCTAATTGTATTAAAGGCCACTAAAAAAATGTTTGTGAAAAGTTGAGAGACGCGTGCCCCTGTTTTCACTGAGGGATTAGCGAAGATGAATTTATAGTTTAATTTAGAGCCAGCAAGAGAGTATCGGAAACTTCGTTTGTTCAGTGAAGTAAGAAATTACCCTATTCAAGGCATTAATTTAAAAAAAAAAAAAAAAAAAAACTCGTAAAAACAGACATCGTAGAAGATAAATCTTGATATGTTTTCAAAGATACATGTACATACATACACAGATATATACTAATAAAAGGTACTAAATATTTATACACACACACACACACACACACAAACACACAAAATACACATACTCACATATATATATATATATTTACTACTATATAAATATACACACGCACACGCACGCACGCACTCACATATAGTAAAATAAATATACATACCATGCATTCATACATAATTAAAAACATACGTACATACACACATACTTACGTACATCTACATACATATCTATAATTAAACATTCACAAAGAAATACATATACATATTTCAGTGAGTGTGAATGTTCGTACATGTAAATAATTTATTTTAATCTTTTAAATCTTTTAATCTTTTAACTTTTTCTCTCTCTCTCTCTCTCTTTTTTCTGACTCTCTCTCTGTCTCTCTCTGTCTCTATCTTAATAGGGACTCTCTCTCTGTCAGACTTATCTTATCGTCTCTCTCTCTCTCTCTCTCTCTCTCTCTCTGTCTCTCTCTCTGTCTCTCTCTCTCTAACTCTCTCTGTCTCTCTCTCTCTGTCTTTCTGACTCTCTGTGTTTCTGACTCTCTCACTCTCTTTCTCTCTCTCTCTCTCTCTCTCTCTCTCTCTCTCTCTCTCTCTCTCTCTCTCTCTCTCTCTCTCTCTCTCTCTCTCTCTCTCTCTCTCTCTCTCTCTCTCTCTCTCCCTCCTTCCCTCCCTCCCCCACCACCCGTGTCCTTTCTATCACAGGCACACATTTTTATTTACACCTTATCTTTCTTGCCCTCAGTCTCGGTGTCGAGAGAAAACTGATCTGATTACGACAAACGCTCTGATCTCGCTTTCAGCAGCCTCGTTCAGCTCCGTACCACGTATTTGTACTTGTCACAGCGGCGCGGCATCGCTTGTCACAGGACGCTGAATTTGACGACTGATATCTGTGGCATTTCAGAGGCGGTTCCAGCCCGCTTCTCTGTGGGAACACAGGGGGGGGGAGTTGTATTAAAAGGGGGCGTCACTGTAAAGTTACGTCACGACAAATGGGCATCATCCTTAAGCGGGCTGTTCGTCACGTGATTTTTCGTATGTGAGTCGTGGTATCAAATTTGTGGTAATTGGATGGATCAGTTACGCTAATACGGTTTAAGCGTTGTTACAGAATGATTCGTTCAGTTCATTGCCTAGTGAGAACGCGTTTAAAGCATGTCTTCATTGCATTTCATACTTTATTATCGAATAATGCAACATTATGCGAATTGCACGCATTACATGACTGTATCTAACACTGTTTTCCCACACACGTATATATATATATATATATATATATATAGAGAGAGATAGAGAGAGAGAGAGAGAGAGAGAGAGAGAGAGCAATAGATATAGGTGTGTATGTGTGTATATATATATATATATATATATGATAGATAGATAGATAGATATATATAGATAGATAAATAGATAGATAGATATAAAATATATATGTGTGTGTGTTTATTGTATGTTGATTACATGCATGGATATATATATATACATGTATACATATATATACTTAAGTTTGTAATAACATAAATTAATATAACACACACACACACACGTACACACATATGTGTGTGTGATAACAATAAAAATTAATATACTTCATAATGTCAAAAAGTGCTCGTCACGAACAAACCTAAAATTAACCCCTACGAATAAACGTAGGTTTGCTCCTTCGCGTGCACGTGCTTGTTTTCAACGTGCTTGCAGATATGCGTGTGTTTTCCGCAGTCACGCCAGCATATTAAAAAAAAATGGATAAGGACAAATTAGAAAAAAGTCTACTCGTTTTTCAGACGTGTTTATGACGTTGTCTGTGCGTACTTCACGATTGAGCGAGAGAGAAAGTCAAGTAGTTCAAATGTTCACTCTCTTGATACTTCTTGTTCTCATTCCCTCTCTCTCTGTGCTATTTTTTATTTTTCTTTTTTTTTTTTTTTTTTTTTTTTTTTTTTTTTTGGATTTTTTGTTTTCTTCTTTTTCTTTTTTGTCTTCATTGCCTGTCGTTTTAAAATTAGAAAACTGAAGAAAAATAAAATGAATGAATGAATGAATGAAATACGTAGAACCGACTGCTATTTATTTGTCCTTAATCAGTCAGAATGAACTGAGTATAAACGGATTAGAAATATTCTTTGTAAATTTTCATCACTGAAACAAAAACAAAAACATATATATAGATATATATCTATATCTATATATATACACAAACACACACTCCCACACACACGCACACGCACTCTCACACCCACCCACACACACATATATACACATATATATAATCAAACGCAAGTAAAATTTAAAAAAATGAAAAGCAAAACGACCACACCTTCAACAAGAGAATAAAGACAAAACAAGACGACGATGAATGTCTCACTGCGTTATTAATGTAAACCAATCCACACTGACTAAAATGACTAGGAAAGCTGCCATTGTCACATACCCACGCAGTAATAGCTATTTTAGGACAACTGCACTTAGTCGAGTTCCGTCGCACTCCTGCTGTTACGTCACTGTCCGATACGTCACAAGTTATTTTAAGAGTCAGTTATTTTAAGAAAACGGGCAACGACTCAGTTCTACTGCGGTAGATCGCACGAAGCCTTCGTCAGTGACCGACAGCAACGATCTAATGACATCAACTGCTTACTACCACTACGACGACTACTACAATTACTGTTATACCTGTTAACATCACAACCCATAGTATACGCTGCTGCTGCTGCTGCTACTTCTACTAC
Source organism: Chrysomallon squamiferum (assembly GCA_012295275.1). Taxonomy (NCBI): domain Eukaryota; kingdom Metazoa; phylum Mollusca; class Gastropoda; order Neomphalida; family Peltospiridae; genus Chrysomallon; species Chrysomallon squamiferum. The sequence continues at coordinate 34,413,082 of CM022672.1, read as the reverse complement.
CACTACCACTGCTACCAGTACTACTGCTGCTACTACTACTACTACTGTTACTAACACTACTACTACTACTACTGCTACTACTACTACTACTACTACTACTACCCTCTTCTCCTTCCCCTCCTCCTGGTTCTAGTGTTATTACCATTACTATTACTGCTGTATAATATAATAATTAATATTTTAAAAATAACAATAATTAATATAATGATGTTACTGTTTTAAAAAAAAATGACGACATTAATTAATTGTTTTATGTAAAACAAGAATTTTTGTCGAAAAATGAAAGAAATTATTTAGTTGTCATTTTTTGCCCTTACGTAAAATGATCAGAAAAGATAGCTATATAAATATAGATAAATAGTAATATAAATATAAATATATATATATATATGTTGTAGATAGGTAGATAGATAGAGATATACACAGATAGATAGATAGATACGCAGACAAATGGAGGAATGTATGGATACATCGATAAACAGATAAAGGCAATATCAATAGGAGCCTTACGTCTTTTAGTTTAACTTTTCCACTGTCATAACAGGCAAGCAATGATAGATGTTGATATACAAATCGTAATACAGCAATCTGAATGGGAAAATGGTCCCTGATTCATCTTGTTGGAATCGATCCTAAACTTGTTTTTAACTGTGTACGCTCACTTACCAATGAACCACATTTCATGTCAAAGGTGTGTTTATTTATCCGGGAGTCGTGCAGCTCTTATACCACACTTTTGTCTGACTAACATACTTAACTTGTTGAAGACAATTACTTATCGTATACAACATATGCTGGTGTCATCCAGACTTTTTGTTGAAATAATTGGCTGGATTTTCCTCGGTTGTTCATCTTCAGCATGGTAAACAGTTCTCTGTCATAACTGATCCAGAAACCGAGTTTGCTACACTAAAGGCATTGTCATATGTTACGAATCTCATAAACCATGGTTTTTAAATATATAGTATATTTTTGTATTACAACAGCAACGGCAACAATCACAATAAAAATTAATAAAAAACAACGACAAAGTCAAGAAGACGAAAGAATAGCAACAGTAAAATATTTCCTGCGCTTATAAAAATTATTCTTGTTTTGCAGTCGAAGTAATTAATTAGATGCAACTCAACGTTGTCAGTAACAATCCCTATTATTATAGATTTTTCAGTTTTTAATCTCTTTATCAAGCTAGCTCATTTCATTTCATATCTTTTTTTTTTTTTCAATTCATTTTATTTTAATTTATTTTATTTTATTCTTTTTATTTTTCTTCTTCTTCTTCTTCTTCTTTTTTATTTTTTAATTACTGTTATTTTTCTGTGGGGGGCCCAATGCCAAATCTACAGAAAAAAAAGGTTAGTTACTAATTGTATCGTGTAAACAGCTTTTACCAAACGACGAGTGTTAAATACTAAGATTAGTGTCATAACGGGTTTGGTTTACTTACATCCATCAACACAGAACCAAATCAAAGACGAAATATTTATGAAAATCTGTTTTACAATACCTACTACACCTGCTGTTTTTTCTTCTGTTTATACTTATACTCCCTCTGCCGATACTACAACAACAGCAGCAGCAACAACTACCTTCCACTAACGTTGCTACCATTACCGTCAACTACGTCACTATCACTTTCACTACAATTTCTATCGCAGGTAATGTTACTGTCACTGCAACCACAACTAAAACTACTACTACAACAACCATCACTGATCTTGTATTGCTGTTGCTAACATTACTTCTGCTGCTTTTACAATAGAATTCTGCTAAAATTACTAACTACTACAACTACAGCTGTTAGAAACACGTTAAAAATACTCTTTTCTTAGTATTTCATTTTATTGATCTAATAATTATATACACGCACATTCACACACACACACACACAGTGTCGGTGTGTGTGTGTACGTGTGTTTGTAAATAGTAGTAGTAACAACAATAGTGTATAATATGAAATATAAAATGTATTTTTCTCCCAGTGATTTCCACAAACAATGAAGTGCTCCAGTATTTAGACAAACCGTTTAACGTTTACTCTGTGATCAGTTTTCTTCAGTTTAACTGTTGAGTTATTCAAACTAGTCTCACAGAGGATGAATCAGGTTTCTGTGACGCAGACAGAACACAAGTTCACAGGCTCCAGTTAAAAGTTAATCCCGTATTAATTACGATACTGGAGAAACGTCTTTAAACCTTGCGCTAACATGAACTTCGGTTCCGTTCAGCGATACTTACGATTGCTTTTAGGTTCTGCTTAGGAACGGCCAAGCTTCCAGTTTATGGTGGCCACTTATTTCTTCATAAGTTCTCGTGTGTGGGATCTGTGAGTGCTTGTAAGTTCTCTAAGTAACATACGATGCTTGATAGATGCCAGATCAGGGAGACCTATGATTGTTTGTTAGGTTTCCCCTTTAGGAATGTCTATGATAGCTTTCACTTAGAGAAATCTGTTATTCTTTGCAATGTCTCTTTAGGGAGATTGCTTGCTTGGTTTCAGTGAGATCTAGGATTGTTTTGTAGGTTCCCTTTACAGACCTATGATTGCTTGCTACGTTTTCCATTTAGAGAAACCTACTGTTTTCTAAGTTAGGGGAGTCTGTGATTGCTTGCTAGGTTCCCCTTTATTCTTGGTAGATTGTTTATGTGGGGAGACATAAGATTATTTGCTACGTCTCCTTTAAAAAGACGCGTGACTCTTACAAACCAAACTACACTTTGGTCACGTCATGGTTACGTTAACTGCCTTGAAACACGCACGTATAGAGATCGCGACTGAGTAGCGTATTAATATGAGAATCGTTTGACTCTCTCGCTTGTTCCGCAGCCACTATCTTGGTCACGAGAATCTTAATCCACATTTCTCTACAACCAGGACCAGCGTGTTTGATTGTTTTAGTGTAAGTAAGCATCTTCTAAACGCTGTTTTGTCTTTTTCTCTGCGGCTAGATTAAAAAGTAAATCTGTTAATACAGTTGTATTGAAACTGGGACAGGAAAGTTGTGTAAGAAACGTGGACATCATAGACCAGATCGTGACTCAGACACATTTAAAAACAGCGAGTGTAAACAAACGTGGAGAGCACATTCAGTGAGCAGTTCCGACTCACACATGGTCCCGAGGTTGTTGTAGCTGCAGTGAGTGACTGAACTGTGTTGATACGTCTGTTACAGATACAACACACAGCAGTGTAACATTCCCTTCGTTGTTACCAGCTAAACCAGTCAGTTCAGGTATCACAGGTTTCTAGCTCAAACCTCAGTGCTTCTCCAGTTGTAGTTGTTCATCTTTTTATAATTACAAATATAATTACTATCACTATTATTATATTACTACTATTATTACAACTACTACTACTACTACAATTACTACTACTACTTCTACAACAACTACTACTACTACTACTGCTACTACTACTACTACTACAATTACTACTACTGCTACTACTACTACTACTACTAAGTACTCAAAAACGCCGCTGTTTTTGATCCGCCACACTGTATTGACCTGTTTCTATTGACTTTTGAACGCTTGATTTATCCTCTAGTTGAGATCCCGTGTGAATAAAAACTGCGTGAATGGAAAATTATCTCTGCTGTTATTGTGACCTTGTATTGTGAAGTAAAAGTGTTTAATCTCAATCGAAAGTACTTTGGGTAGCGGCCATTTAATTACGTTTCTCTGGTCGTGTTTCACGCACAACATTCATTCACTACGTTTTTACGCTCACGTCGCCTGCTCTTTATAAACAACCTCGACCAAACAGAAGTTTAATATCATAGATTTTTTTAGTCTGTCCTGTATAACAAGGTTTTGCCACACGAAAATCTTCGGAAAAGTCTCTTGACTATTTTCCAACATAAGACCTGTTTATCACCTTGTATTTCGTGTTTTTGACTGACAGTAGAAGTGAAGCTTACAACAACAACAACACAACGTCTCGCCCACTGACAGTAGAAGTGAAGCTTACAACAACAACACAACGTCTCTGCCTACAAGAACGAGCTGTCACCAGATCGTGTTTTGTGCTGAACGACGCGTTTACTTCATGAACTCTGAAGCCGATTCTCTCCCGAGTCAGAACACTGTGAACAGTCCAGTTCTCCGCGACCAGAACGTCCTGAGTCCTGTCTGAACGTTCTTGTTTGTGAGCGCAGTGATCATTCTCTTCGTCGCGAGTCAGAACACTGTGAACAGTTCAGTTCTCCGCAACCAGAGCCTCCTGAGTCCTGTCTGAACGTTCTTCTTTGTCGCGGTGTTCATTCTCTTCGTTTGTCGCCTGAACGTTTTATTCTGTTGAAATGTTTATCGATGTTTTTATATTTTTTTTTTAAATCTTACGAAAGTTATGTAGGCACTTCATTTCTTAAAATAATGTTATTAGACTGTTGATGGAGGTTTTCAAAACGGAACCTGTGAAGGTTTTGAGCAGGTTATATTTCTGAAACCGGTTCAAAACAAAAAAAAAATGTACGGTCACATGACCTCATAATCTGAAAATAAACTTCTTGTTTAAATTGGTTTTAATTTTTTAATTTTCAAATATAACAATGCCTTTGTTTTTAAACAATCTCAGAAACGGTTCAGAATATACTACATTATTAATATAGGTGACACAGTAAAAACGTCCTCTTTGTTTAGGCATTTGCTTTATAACAACATTCAAACAGGTTCTAGAAACATCTTCTCAAAAGTCACTTTTTAAACCTTATCCAAGTGAAATTCAGGTTTGGCTCCATTTACATTCACATCACCAAACTTGTAACTTTCTTAAGTTGTATCACATTATAGTATCCATACAGGATCAGCCACGTGTTCTTAATATACTGTCACTGTAAAGAGCTCAAAGGGTACAAAACAAATCATTTGTTTTATTGTTATATAGACTTTACTAGTACTAAGGCGCTGAAAAAAAAAGTGCAATTGTCAAAAGAAAACAGATGAACCTGCTAAGAATTAAAATTTCAGATTTTCTAATTTATCCCTTCTAAATGTATTTAATCATCTAAAGTTTTTTTCATTCTGTTTAATTTGGAATAAAAACTATATACGATCGAAGTGAGGATATGAATTTTAAAAAAAGAAAAAGAAAAAGGAAGAAGATTGTTTTTAATCTGGCTCAAATGAATGATTTCAGTAAATTTGGCTTCACATATCAATGTAATTATGCTTTGGAATGTTATCCGTCAAATTAGACAGAATATTTGGAACACATAGCATGAAGTTTCAGTTATTATCTTTTTCCTTTTAATTTTTATTTAAAAAAAATTACTTTATCGATATGGTAAATATATAGCTACACCAGAATTGCAGAAGAAAAGGAAATTAGAAAAAGATTATTAACGTTAAAAAGTCTGTAAAACTTTAAGAACTAAATAAGTGAAATAAAAATATAGTGTGTATATAATGTGTATGTGTGTTTTCTCTCTCTCTCTCTCTCTCTCTCTCTCTCTCTCTCTCTCTCTCTCTCTCTCTCTCTATATATATATATATATATATATATATATATATATATATATATATATATATATATATATATATATATAAAGCAGATATCTAAACACAGTAGTCAGATATAACACACACATACACACATAAACCCATATACCTGCATACACACATGTATATACAGAGAGAGAGAGAGAGAGAGAGAGAGAGAGAGAGAGAGAGAGAGAGAGAGAGAGAGAGAGAGAGAGAGAGAGAGAGAGAGAGAGAGAGAGAGAGAGAGAGAGAGAGAGAGAATTAAAACAAGACGAGTATCTTTGTTTCTAGCCGTTTGTTGTCACGGAGCAGAAGAACAAAACAAAAGCTATTCTAGCTATGTGTGAATGTGTACGTTTTTTATTTTACGTACTCTGTGAAAGCAGTTGCTGATATGTGACGAATTCTAAATACTTGTGCAATGATTACAGGAACAAAGCAAGAGAACAAATGTCCACAAAACTCAAAAACAAATGAAAGAAATAAAAAAAAAAATGCAATAAAAATAAAAATAAAGAATCCTAAACATGAAAAAACGTCATAAACTGCTTTATTTTATTTTATTTTTATCACCGCATAAACACCCAAAGGCGCGTGAGACATAAATACATAATAAAAAGCAAAAACCCTAACGGAATAAAAAATAACAATAATACAACAAATAAATAAATAAATAAATAATAAAAAACAAAAAAACAAGAAAATAATCAAAGCAAAGAAAAAACGAAAGGAAAATAAAGATCAGAAATGTTAGTAACTCTAAAAAAAAATAAAAAAATAAAAAAAAAACATTTCATTTTTTATTTCGTTTATTTAAATCCAACTTTTATGTCTTTCTTTCAGCCGCCATGTTTGTGTTCACCGGAAGCAGGTTGTGGAGCCGGTGCCGATACGTCAGAGCTACAGACGCCCGATGTACCGAGAAAGTGTGCAAAGATGCGAAAACAACCGACTATGTACCAGATATAGGTAAAAATATACCTACCTAACAAACCTTTCTTACTGCCTGCCTGCCTGCATGGGAAATTGATACTTACACTCGCACGCACGCACACACTCACACACACATACTCACACACACGCATACACATACACACAAAAATATATATATATATATATATATATATACACACACACACATATACATACATAAATACCAGCCTACCTGAATACCTTTGGCTTTGCCTATTTTACTAAATTCAGTGATACAAACACATATGCAATAGAGTCGTAGTAGTAGTAGTAGTAGTAGTAGTGATAAAGTAGTAATGGTAGTATTAGTAGAAGTAGCAGTAGAATAATAACAGTAATGGCAGTAGCAGTAGGATTACAAATATCTGCTTGTTCAACGTGCCTTGTTAGCGCGCGCATGTATGTCGTTTATAGCTAAACCATAAATTATTATTACTATTACTATTATTATTATTAT
>CM022672.1:34401172-34403672 GCA_012295275.1 Chrysomallon squamiferum | reverse complement strand
TCCACTCACCTTTATACTCCTTCCACTCACCTTTATACTTCTTCCACTCACCTTTAACTCCTTCCACTCACCTTTATATTTCTTCCACTCACCTTTATACTCCTTCCACTCACCTTTATACTTCTTCCACTCACCTTTAACTCCTTCCACTCACCTTTATACTCCTTCCACTCACCTTTATACTTCTTCCACTCACCTTTATACTCCTTCCACTCACCTTTATACTTCTTCCACTCACCTTTATACTTCTTCCACTCACCTTTATACTTCTTCCACTCACCTTTATACTTCTTCCACTGACCTTTTATACTTCTTCCACTGACCTTTATGCTTCTTCCACTCACCTTTATACTTCTTCCACTGACCTTTTATACTTGATCTTTCTGTTTACTCATTATCCTATTGTTACCTCTGTTATTACCATAGCAACCCTTCTACTACTACTACTACTACTGCAATTACTACTACTACTACTTTTACTAGAATTATTACTACTACTTCTACTATTACTAGAATTATTACTACTACTACTATTACTAGAACTATTACTACTACTACTATTACTCTCATTATTACTACTATTACTAGAATTATTACTACTACTACTATTACTAGAATTATTATTACTACTACTACTATTACTAGAATTATTACTACTACTATTACTATTACTACTGCTTCAACTGCTGTTGTTGTTGTAAACTCTACGTATTTTATAAGTTAATGAATTAAGTTTAAATTTGCTTTTCTTTCAGTGTGTATTTCGTGCGTTCCCGAATACAAGGAAATGAAGGACATGATCACCAACCTGATGCAGAAAGTTGTTGTGTTAGAGGAGGAGAAGGTTTGTCTGTAATTTGCGTGTGCGTGTGTGTGCGTGTGTGCGTGTGCGTGCGTTTGTGGTTTACCCCCACACTTTGCCGGACGTCTGAATAGATTAACTGTAACAGTCCATTGCACGGGGGGGGGAGGGGGTTTACAGTCTGCTCCACTAAATACGGGTACGCGATGCAGTTATAATCATCACATTGTAATCTCCTGATCTAATCTTATCTCTCGATCACAGTTCACATGAAAACTATGTAAACGAGTAAACTTAGCTATATCCTGATAGCACATCCACATTCGTGTGTATGCGAGTGAGTAATGTTAAACAAAAGATATAGATATAGATATAGATACAGATACAGATACAGATACAGATATAGATATAGATACAGATACAGATATAGATACAGATATAGATACAGACATAGATATAGATACAGATATAGATACAGATACAGATATAAATACAGATACAGATATAGATACATATATAAATATAGATATCGATACAGATATAGATATAGATACAGATACAGATACAGATATAGATATAAATACAGATATCGATACAGATATAGATATAGATACAGATATAGATATAGACATAGATATAGATACAGATATAGATACAGATACAGATACAGACACAGATATAGATATAGATATAGATACAGATACATATATAGATATAGATATAGATACAGATACAGATATAGATATAGATATAGATATAAATACAGATATCGATACAGATATAGATATAGATACAGATATAGATACAGACATAGATATAGATACAGATATAGATACAGATACAGATATAGATACAGATATAGATATAGACATAGATATAGATATAGATATAGATATATACGCCATCCACTGCTGGCAGTACCAGTTCTTGCAGGACGCTAAACGCACAGGTCAGTTTGAAATTCGTTCCGAACTCACTCGGCGGGCGTTTTTCAGTGCATCAGGGACACAGGTTCGGGATCAAGAGTAGTAACAGAGACGCGTGTTTTCACTGGAGGTGTTGCAAGGTGTTTCAAGAGGAAATTGGCCAAGATGACATCGCCTCATCCCAACGTTTGTAAGTTCATTGACCTGTGGCAGGTAGATCAGACTACACTGAACTTCAGATGGCAGCAGGTGGAAGGACAAGACCCAGGGTGAAGGCCTGCAGTAGACTGGATGAACGTACTGAGAGAGAAAAGAGAAGACTGTTGTCCGGCCTGTTGACCCTGAAGGAGTACGAAGAAGCAATTTCCCGATCTTGTAGGACTTTGAACCGCGACTGTGTTTGCTTCTGCTGGACCTTGAATCAGCGAAACTAATTTATATAATGTGAATGTTATATGAATGATGAATTATTGCCGTATGCAGTTTATTGAACGATAATGTATAATGATGAATATATATGTAACAGTGAATGTTATGATTGACAAACTGTTTTCTCAAGAAATACATTGAAGGCTAAAGTGGATGTTATGACTCTAATTTTTACCTATGTAAATGTTAAAATGGATGTAATGAATGAATAATTTTTAATTGTGAATGTTATGAATGTGGAATTATTGCCAGATGTAATAAAATGAACAAATGTTATGAATGGACTATAAATTTAACTATGTGAATGATGAACTATTGCCACATGCAATAAAAAGAAAGATGA
>CM022672.1:34388672-34393672 GCA_012295275.1 Chrysomallon squamiferum | reverse complement strand
TAATAATAATAATAACAATAATAATAATAATAATAATAATAGTTTAATAACTCATACAGTGTAGATGTTTTTACGCACGTAGAAAGTGTCAAATGAAACATGTACATACTCAGATTTAAATATTTATTTAGACAATATGTGTGTGTGTGTGCGTGTGTATGTATGTGTGCGTGTGTCTGTGTCTGTGTCTGTGTGTATGTGTGTATGTGTGTGTGTGTATGTGTGTGTGTGTCTGTGTGTGTGTGTGTTCGTGTGTGTGCGTGTGTCTGCGTGTGTGTGTCTGTGTGTGTGTGTCTGTGTGTGTGTGTGTGTGTGTATGTCTGTGTGTGTGTGTGTGTGCGTGTGTGTGTGTGTGTAATTAGCTTTATAACTGGAAAGAAAATGATCATGCCAAATCGTATCAATGGATAATTCATAAATTATTCCATTGCAGTATTAAATATTTACTTTCATAATACAAGACTGAAAAGCCGAGGATAATAATTATAAAAACTGCATTACAAACAAATATTTAAAATAGAGCAGCAGTCCAGGGAAAATTTATTTTTGGACTGATATATATATATATGGACCTTAGATTTAAGGATGAACAAAAAAACTTGTAAATCAATCTCTCTCTCTCTCTCTCTCTCTCTCTCTCTCTCTCTCTCTCTCTCTCTCTCTCTCTCTCTCTCTCTCTCTCTCTCTCTCTCTCTCTCTCTCTCTCTCTCTGTCTTTCTCTCTCTCTCTCTCTCTCTCTCTCTCTCTCTCTCATTCTCTCTCTCTCTCTCTCTCTCTCTCTCTCTCTCTCTCTCTCTCTCTCTCTCTCTCTCTCTCTCTCTCTCTCTCTCTCTCTCTCTCTCTCTCTCTCTCTCTCTCCCTCCCTCCCTCCCTCTCTTCTTTTTGTCCTTCCTTCCACTTACATATAAATGGCAAATAGTCATTTACTATCTCTACAAAGTATACCGGAGACAATGAACTTGTTTGATTACAAAATCCAGTGTAAGAAGAAAATATAACCTTTTATTTGTGTGAAAGATTTACTGAACAAGAAAAACAAAACACATTTATATTGTTAACGACTCCAAGTCTTGGAAATTCATCTTTTTCTTTCTTCTTCGCTGACAGTTTTAAATAACGTAAAGTATTACTACTCCTATGACTAATAAAGGTGGTATAACAACTACTAATGACAATACTAATACTAATACTTTCACTGCTAGTAATAATAATAACAACAACCACAACAGAAAAGAAAATGATAAAGTGTCAAAAACATTCCTGTGAATAAGAATGCATCATTGTTTTGAAAACTTATAAACTGTGCACATCACTACGTTTTACCACTAGAATATGTAACTGTGTACACACACACGCACGTACACACATAACACAAACGCACACAAACATACATAGCGTGTGTATGTTACGATCTGAAAATATACTACATATATATACTTCCAAAAGAATAAGTTAAATAACATTAAATAATTTCAAAAACAGTCTTACGTAGATAAAAATGCAAACTGTGTTTGAGGTAAAAAACAGTTTATACTTTGCAATTATCTACGTCATCCATTTTTTCTGTTTCTATAGAAACATGACCCTCTTTTCTCCTGCTACTTTAGTATTATCTACGTCATCCATTTTTTTCTTTCTGTTTCCAAAAAAACATGACCTTGTCTTCATTCCATTTTAGCTTTATCTAACAGCAGACAGAAATACCGTGAAAAAAAAAAAAAAAAAAAAATGTAACCACAACTAACGCAGATAAGAAGAAATTTTATTTTGGTGACAACGTTGATGATGATGACAACCACGTCGACGATGACAAACATCTTCTAAACAATCTGAGACTGACTAAATTTTACACTCTCTCTCTCTCTCTCTCTCTCTCTCTCTCTCTCTCTCTCTCTCTCTCTCTCTCTCTCTCTCTCTCTCTCTCTCTCTCTCTCTCTCTCTCTCTCTCTCTATATATATATATATATATAAGTGTGTGTGTAGATCATAATTATAATTACAGACGGGAAGTTAATAAAAACTTAAGGAATCATATTTTCTTTCCCATTTAATTTATTAATCATAATAAAATAATTTCTTTGAAGCAGATATATTACATATAATGCAGTTATAAACATATTGATAAACACAACTTTTAAATCTATATATATATATATATGTATGTACGTATGTATGTATGTATATGAATAAGCATATTAAACGCAACAAAAAGAGCATAATAATTTACGATTGTTTTCCAGTTAAAACGAAAACAATTTTATAGAACGATTCGTACAAACTCTTGAAATGTTCAGTTGTATTAACTATTTCCTTAATTAACACAAAATGCTGAACAAAACGGAACTCTATTGTTTCATAAAAAATAATAATAACAGCTATCTCCATGCAAATAAAATTCTAGGAAGAAGATCAAGTGACAGACTAAATAGATTTTCAAAAGTCAAGATGCTGTTTTTCTGTTTACTTACAATTATTCCCAATGTTAATAATGCATAAGACTGAAGGTCACATCGATGACACTGGAATTTGTCTTTGCGAATAATTGCGCTATGTTTCTCTCTATGCATGTATGTACGAATTCTATTACATACGTACAGACATATATGCATGCATGTATATATGTACATATATATTTATGTATATGTGTTTCTTAAAAACTCTGCTACAAAAAAGAAAACAAAAATCAAACGATTTGAAAAGCAATCTTACCTTGACAGAAGACTGAAATAACGTTTGAGATAAATCATTATTGTCGAGCATTCTGTATGTAACTACGTCATCAGTTATCTTTGTTTCTATAGAAACACGACCATATTTATTTTTTGATTTTATGTTACAGTAAACCAAAGAAAAAAGAAATAAATGTGTTAATAACAAATTCTAAAATATAATCATTGTTTATTGTTTTGTCTAAAGAAGGACAAAAAAAATATATATATAATAATATATTTCTTGATTATTACATAAGAACTAGAGCAACAGACTAACAACACCAACAACAACGACAACAACAACGACAGAAAGGAAAGTAGTAATGGAGGAACCAAAGTTTAATTAGCCCCACACCCGAAAAAATTACATTGCTGAAAATGTTAGATGACAAACTGTATGTGTAAGCATTCTTCAATACAATTCACAACTAAGCTCACCAGATTTAGAGAATAATAATAATAATAATAATAATAATAATAATAATAATAATAATAATAATAATAATAATAATAATAATAATAACAATAATAATAATAATAATAATAATAATAATAATAATAGTTTAATAACTCATCAAGTGTAGATGTTTTTACGCACGTAGAAAGTGTCAAATGAAATATGTACATACTCAGATTTAAATATTTATTTAGACAATATGTGTGTGTGTGTGCGTGTGTGCGTGTGTTTGTAATTACCTTAAAATAAAATGATCATGCCAAATCGTTTCAATGGATAATTCATAAATTATTCCATTGCAGTATTAAATAATTACTTTCATAATATTTACTTTCATAATACAAGATTGAAAAGCCGAGAGTAATTATTATAAAAATTGCATTACAAACCAATATTTAAAATAGACCAGCAGTCCAGGGAAAATTTATTTTTGGACTGATATATATATATATATACCTTATATATATATATATATATATATATATATATATATATATACCTTAGATTTAAGGATCAACAAAAAAATTGTAAATCTCTCTCTCTCTCTCTCTCTCTCTCTCTCTCTCTCTCTCTCTCTCTCTCTCTCTCTCTCTCTCTCTCTCTCTCTCTCTCTCTCTCTCTCTCTCTCTCTCTCTCTCTCTCTCTGTCTCATATATTAGTGATGAAAGAAACAGTGTGGTAGACAGGTAGAAGACGACTAAAACGGACTATCAATGTAAACTGTTATATTATTTATATATATATAAGTTTAAAGAATTGTTTTTCTTTTAATTTCTCTCTCTCTCTCTCTCTCTCTCTCTCTCTCTCTCTCTCTCTCTCTCTCTCTCTCTCTCTCTCTCTCTCTCTCTCTCTCTCTCTCTCCATATATATATGTATGTATGTATGTATGTATGTGTGTATGCATGTATGTATGTATGTATATTAAAAGTGTTTTTTTATTCTCATGTTGAATAAATGAGTTAAAACTTTCAGTTCTATGTATAACATGGCTTCTTTATTTTTCGGTTTTGTCTTCGAAATTCAATTCATCTGTCATCGGATTAATTCTTTCTTTTCTTTTAAAGCAAATTTCTTAGAAACTTAATATAACACAACCAAGTAAACCATATAAGTTACATAATATCATTTCCAATTCCAACCACTGTCTCGCAACTGGCTTTGTCAATGACCATTGGTGTGTAATTCGCTGTCTAAACAAATGTTTTCTGTTTGATCCTAATTTGAAATAAACATCAGATTTATGTAAATTCTAATGAAGCTATTGCTTAGGGCTTAAAATAAAAGAGTGAATCTTCTTTAATTTCAGCTCTATGATGTATATGGCATTAGTTTTTGTTAACATTCGTTATCAAAGTCTGTGACTGATTCAGTTGTACTTTGACTGGAAGATTTAGTTAGCTTCCTCTGTCTTTATCTCTGTAGTTAATTACCAGATTACACACACATACTCACTCACACACAGAACTCTGATACAGACGTATACGTACACACACATACATTCACAGGTACATACAGATACACACATACATTCACAGGTATATACAGATACACACATACATTCACAGGTATATACAGATACACACATACATTCACAGGTATATACAGATACACACATACATTCACAGGTATATACAGATACACACATACATTCACAGGTATACACAGATACACACATACATTCACAGGTATATACAGATACACACATACATTCACAGGTATATACAGATACACAGAGATACACACACAAAAACCAGACACACATACCTACACACATAATCCTGAAGTGAAATTATTCCTTCTTTATCTATTCTCCAAAATAAATGTGCTCACAG
>CM022672.1:34378672-34381172 GCA_012295275.1 Chrysomallon squamiferum | reverse complement strand
TCCACCATTTTGTGTAGCACTCTGCACGACTGACACACCTCAAATAGAGAAACGTTTTAAAACTAAACAATGAACAAATAAACACACAAACACACACACATACACACACACACACAGACAGAGAAAGAGAGAGACAGAGAGAGAGAGAGAGAGAGAGAGACAGAGAGAGAGTGTAGCACTCAGCACGACTCACACACCTCAAATAGAGAAACGTTTTAAAACTAAACAATGAACAAATAAACACACAAACACACAGGCACACACAGACACACACAGACAAACACACAGACACACACAGACAAACACACAGACACACACAGACAAACGCACGCACACAGAACGTACACGAGCCATGTGGTTCAAATAACAATAAGATGACGTGAAATCTCTTTATTTGTTTACATACATACAGTCTTACTTAGTTATTTACTTAATTACTCATATATTTGATTGTGTGTTTATTTATAATATTACCGTTTGTATTTGTGTGTTCTGTGTATGTGTATATAAGTAAGTAAGTACATATATATATATATATATATAGATGTATGTATGTATAGATGTATATATTTCCGTATTTGAGGATTTGAATATTATCTGACTTCTGTACGTCTAAATAGACTCTGCACATCGACAATACTGGGGAACGCACTGGCGCAGAAAGACAAAGTCCAATCACGACCTCAAAAACACGTCAGATGCCGCTGACGAGACTCGAACGTTTGACACCCATTCGCCCGCACCTCTAAATTGGACGATGTTACCTTACGGCCATCTGTTCAACCTTGTGTGTGTATTTGTGTGTGTGTGTGTGTGCGTGTGTGTGTGTATGTGTGTGTATGTGTGTGTCTATGTATGTTTGGATGGATGGAGGTATGTATGTATTAATATAAAAAGAAAATGAGAAGAGAAAAGTAAATTAATAACAAATATTTATTTTCACTTTACCGATCAAACACTCGTATGTGATAATAAATACATAAAAAATTGTAATAACAGCACGAACATCAACAAAGCAATATAAAACAGCAACAACAAAAATAATGATAATAATAAAAATAATAATACTTTAATTTTAAAAAGGAAATGAATAAGACTTGTTTCGAGCAAAAACAGGTTAAATAAACTAAGAACGAATAGCAGACAGGACATTTATTTACAGAGAAACATTAAAAAATAAAGACAAGTTAATAAATATATAACTATTTCAAGATATTTGTGAAAACGTAGATGATGTTCTTCGACATTCAGTGATGCTGTCAGAAAAGTTTGTTTTGCTTTCAGCGTCATCTGTGTTATATTTTGTAAGTTTTTCTTAGTGTACGATAATTTTGATCATTGACGCGGGCTTCAAGGAAGGGAGATAATTACACACTTCAGCTGAAGCGAAGCAGATTATATCTCTGTTCCATTCCGCTCTGAGGCGGGTACAGTTTGCTGCCGAAAGACGCAAATCTCTGGAAAATACGCATCCCGAAAACAGGCGAATCAGATCTTCGTTTTAAAACACCCGTTTCAAACTCGTGTCCCGTTTCCTTGGAGTTGCGTCCCTTGTTCGTCATGCTGTGTCGGCCTAAAAAGTGTTGAACGAAATCAAGTCGAGGCTGTCCCCGTTCGTTACCGCCGCCATTTTTGTTCTTCTTTTGCCAGGAGTAATTTTTGTTCCCGTTTATCAGCGTCACCATGGTGATCAGTGCAAAGAGCAAGAATATTCTGCGAGTCATCTAAAATAAATAAATAAATAAATAAATTGACTGAGAGACGGAGAAATGGTGATAGAGACATATATATAGATTGAAAGATACAGACAAGTTGATGGACGGAAAGAGAGAAAGACAGACAGATAATAAATAGATAAATAAATAAATAAATGATATGAAAGAACATTAGATCCAATGATGACCAAAAAGCGATAGTAAAAATGTGAATTTATTTCATAAATATGTATATTAAAATTTAATTTAAAAAAAAAAAAAAAAACCTTTTTTTTTTTTTTTTTTTTTTCACGCAAATGAAAGGTTATATTTTTTTCTCACATTGGATTTTGTAATCAGTACAAGAAAAGTTCACTGACTCTATATAACATTGTCATTACGAATTTTTTAACATCTTTATCATTATTATTATTATTATTATTATTATTATTATTATTATCACAAGTTGCAGTAGTAGTGGTGAGAGTACTAGTATTAGTATTATCATTAGTAGTAATTATTAATCATAGTAGTTTTATGTTCATCATTAAACCTAAATTGCTTTCGTATGATTTCTTATTTATTTATTTATTTATTTGTTTGTTTGTTTGTTTGTTGTTTATTTATTTATTTATTTATTTATTTATTTATTTATTTATTTATTTATTTATTTATTTATTTATTTATTTATTTGTTTGTTTGTTTGTTTATTTATTTATTTATTTGTTTGTTTGTTTATTTATTTATTTATTTATTTATTTATTTATTTGTTTGTTTGTTTATTTATTTATTTATTTATTTATTTA
>CM022672.1:34313672-34368672 GCA_012295275.1 Chrysomallon squamiferum | reverse complement strand
GAGAATAATTGGTAATAGCTATTTATAATATTAATTATAAACATTTAAGAGGATTATGGGAATATTATGTATAGACAGTCTTACAGCTTTAAAATATCCCCACCTGGTTTCTTATAACCAGTTTTTATTAGTACTTGTAGTAGAATTAATAATGAATACTTGTTTCCTAACACACACAGACACAGATATTCACACACCACACACACACATATACACATACATACATAGATTCATCCATACAGGAGATGAACGTAAACATGTATATATCATACTGATATATCAATTCTTCCATCCACCATCAACATATAATCTTAATTATTACAGCTATTAATCCATCTTTCCATCAAATGATCCATTAATACGTCAATCCATCTAATATATATATATAGAGAGAGAGAGAGAGAGAGAGAGAGAGAGAGAGAGAGAGAGAGAGAGAGAGAGAGAGAGAGAGAGAGAGAGAGAGAGAGATTCATATTCGCCCATTTTGTGACTATTTTCAAATTAATAATACTTATACGTGGTTAGGTGTGCGACTGAAAGCAGGTGCTATTCTGACTGGTGGACGAAAACGAGGTTCATCAAAGCATGTCTAAACGCAAGTCTGCCTAACAGGACATCACGTGACCGGCTGGCGTGTCACTACTGCTGTCGAGCACGTGATCATCGTCATCCTTTTTGTAACAGTCTGGACAGCCTCATTCCGCAAAACCCAATCATGATGCAGAGTAAAACATCAGGTAACTCCGCCCACTGCTTTATAAACATATGTAACCCCGACCATTGTTACGTAAAATGTCATGTAGCTACGTCAACTGATGTCTTTTACGGTCAGTATGAATTTGTAATAATTATATACTTCGTTCATTTCAATTTTAATATCTATTTTGTACGATTCTGTGTTTCTATTTATACATCTGTCTATCCATCTGTCTGTTTGTTTGTTCGTTTGTCTGTCTGACAGTCTAATCTCATTCTAGCTATGTGTTTCCATCTATATCTATTTTGATCTAACTACGTATCTATCTGTCTATCTAGCTCAAAACCATTTTATGTGTGTGTGTGTGTGTGTGTTTTTGTGTGTGTGTGTGTGTGTGTGTGTGTCCTTTTTCGGCTAGCTATCAATGAATACTGTTTTTATATTAATAATAATGTAAGTTACATTACATTGTAACATTAAATATAATTTAAGTTTATAAATTCTCTTGATATATCTGTTCTTATATTAATTACATCCGTCTGTGTAAATTAATTTAATCTGTCATCAATATACATCTTTCTGTCTGTATCTATCTGTCAGTCTATTTATGTATCTAATTATCTATCAGTATATCGTTCTCTATCTATCTATGGGAATTAAAACAGTAACAGACGTCGACGGAAATCATCCTAATATGGCGAACGACGTCATAATAATAAATGAATTAACACTGTCGATTGGTTCGCTAGGGCCACGTGGCCCCGTAACGAGCATCTTAGTGTATTTGCAAATGGCGTTTGTTTCTAACCCTGTCCGACTGTGACTAAGTGTTTAATATAGTATTTTTCAGTACCTTTAAGCTGTAAACTTAAATGTTCTTTAGGAGCACATGTATAAAATAAATTATCTGTGCAATCAAAATATTCTTTTAACGAAATATAATATAATTATTTAAAATTCTACGAAATATCTTTCAGGTACAGAGTTGTTTCCCCTAACGCAGTTTGTTTACCAAAAATTCGAATTTACTATCCACGTTGCTTTTGACCTGTACAAACGACAACGAAAAATACACATTTACCCTTGTTTGATACTTTGTGTCCCCACAAAGACATAATCATAATAATAATAATAATAATAATAATAATAATAATAATAATAATAATAATAATAAAAAAACGTACGTATACATAGAGACATGAGAGAAATAAAATGTTAAACTTTGCAGGTCATCTGGTGACCTCATTTCCTTTTTTAAATTTATTATTATTATTATTATTATTATTATTATTATTATTATTTTACAATTTCCTTTAACTCTGAAAACATATAAGACATTATTTGCAGTTCCATCCACTGTTCACACCACTGCTACATCATCCTCATCCTCATCCACAACAACGTCATTCTCATCCACAACAACGGCATCTACAACTGGAGTGACCACTGGGACTACAGCAACTGTGACGACAACAAATAATACAACAACGCTTTCGACAAATACGACAGCACCACGTAATAAATTGTTTTCTTATATAATGTTTTACAAAATTCATACATGCAGTTACGTATTTATTTATGTATCTGTTTGTGTGTCTGTGTTTATGTGTGTGTGTGTCTGAGAGAGAGAGACCCACTTACATACATACATTTATACTTATATGCTTAAAACAAACTGAACGCAGATGTCCTATTCAGCAGGTCACCTGTGTGTTGTGAGTGGTAAAGATGTTCAGGACAAGTCACAGCACACACAGCAGTGTGACGTCACGGCTCCATATTGCATGAACACCGTAATTCTACACCAGAGTGGAAACAAAACTGTCCACAGGAGGTGAAAGTATTGTCTTTGTTAGCCTTGTCTTGTCTGATAACGTATCACTGTTTTTGTGTCTGTGTGTGTGTATGTGTATATATATGTATATAACAAATATACTAGTATGTACACAGATAAAGACACATATTTGATATATGTGCAGAAAGAGAGACAGAAAGAGAGACAAAATAATGGAAGAGTAGATCATAATAATATTATAATTTTAAAACAACTGAACAAAACTAATATCTTCTATTTTGTGGGTTGAGAACTGACGTTTGTTCACAGTTATTCTAAAACTTTCATCTGATTGTAGATGTGCTAGCGAAACGGAGTGCTACTCAGATTGGTGGGATTACACAAGGAATAATCCTTCCTGTGTACCCCCCTCCACTCCAGGTATCCATGGCGTCACGTGCATGTACTGCTGCGATTCAGATCAAACAGGCACAGTGTGCAATGTGAAGGACATCCCAGAAAAGACATTGACATTTCGAGGTAGTCTTTTCCCTTTTATATCACATAACTGAACACACCATAAATTTCACGTATATAAAGCATGAAAGAATTGATACATACATGCAAGAAATACAATATTGTTGGATGGAAGGATGGAAAACACAAGTAGGTTTAATGGAAGCAAGGATGGAAGAATTTGTGGTATTATTTGTCATCAGTGGGTGTTGGAACAATTAACATATCAGTGGACAGATGGAAGGACTGATGGATGGATGGATGAATGAGGGGACAGAACAACTGAGACTGAATGAAGAAGCAAGTGACGTATAAACAGATTTGTTAATGTAAATGTAAACTTACAGAGTAACAGTTACATACATGGATAGACTGTGGAAGACCTGATACAAGGAAAGATGGAAGAATCAATTTAAAGATGTGTGTGGTGTATTACTGATACAAGGAAAGATGGAAGAATGAATTTAAAGATGTGTGTGGTGTATTACTGATACAAGGAAAGATGGAAGAATGAATTTAAAGATGTGTGTAAGGTATTACTGATACAAGGAAAGATGGAAGAATGAATTTAAAGATGTGTGTATGGTATTACTGATACAAGGAAAGATGGAAGAATCAATTTAAAGATGTGTGTATGGTATTACTGATACAAGGAAAGATGGAAGAATGAATTTAAAGATGTGTGTATGGTATTACTGATACAAGGAAAGATGGAAGAATGAATTTAAAGATGTGTGTATGGTATTACTGATACAAGGAAAGATGGAAGAATGAATTTAAAGATGTGTGTATGGTATTACTGATACAAGGAAAGATGGAAGAATGAATTTAAAGATGTGTGTAGAGGAAAGATGGAAGAATGAATTTAAAGATGTGTGTAAGGTATTACTGATACAAGGAAAGATGGAAGAATGAATTTAAAGATGTGTGTATGGTATTACTGATACAAGGAAAGATGGAAGAATCAATTTAAAGATGTGTGTAAGGTATTACTGATACAAGGAAAGATGGAAGAATTAATTTAAAGATGTGTGTAAGGTATTACTGATACAAGGAAAGATGGAAGAATGAATTTAAAGATGTGTGTGGTGTATTACTGATACAAGGAAAGATGGAAGAATGAATTTAAAGATGTGTGTGGTGTATTACTGATACAAGGAAAGATGGAAGAATGAATTTAAAGATGTGTGTGGTGTATTACTGATACAAGGAAAGATGGAAGAATGAATTTAAAGATGTGTGTATGGTATTACTGATACAAGGAAAGATGGAAGAATGAATTTAAAGATGTGTGTAAGGTATTACTGATACAAGGAAAGATGGAAGAATGAATTTAAAGATGTGTGTAAGGTATTACTGATACAAGGAAAGATGGAAGAATGAATTTAAAGATGTGTGTGGTGTATTACTGATACAAGGAAAGATGGAAGAATGAATTTAAAGATGTGTGTAAGGTATTACTGATACAAGGAAAGATGGAAGAATGAATTTAAAGATGTGTGTATGGTATTACTGATACAAGGAAAGATGGAAGAATGAATTTAAAGATGTGTGTAAGGTATTACTGATACAAGGAAAGATGGAAGAATGAATTTAAAGATGTGTGTAAGGTATTACTGATACAAGGAAAGATGGAAGAATGAATTTAAAGATGTGTGTAAGGTATTACTGATACAAGGAAAGATGGAAGAATCAATTTAAAGATGTGTGTGTGGTGTATTACTGATACAAGGAAAGATGGAAGAATGAATTTAAAGATGTGTGTAAGGTATTACTGATACAAGGAAAGATGGAAGAATCAATTTAAAGATGTGTGTGGTGTATTACTGATACAAGGAAAGATGGAAGAATGAATTTAAAGATGTGTGTAAGGTATTACTGATACAAGGAAAGATGGAAGAATGAATTTAAAGATGTGTGTATGGTATTACTGATACAAGGAAAGATGGAAGAATCAATTTAAAGATGTGTGTAAGGTATTACTGATACAAGGAAAGATGGAAGAATCAATTTAAAGATGTGTGTATGGTATTACTGATACAAGGAAAGATGGAAGAATGAATTTAAAAGATGTGTGTAAGGGTATTACTGATACAAGGAAAGATGGAAGAATGAATTTAAAGATGTGTGTAAGGTATTACTGATACAAGGAAAGATGGAAGAATTAATTTAAAGATGTGTAAGGTATTACTGATACAAGGAAAGATGGAAGAATGAATTTAAAGATGTGTGTGGTGTATTACTGATACAAGGAAAGATGGAAGAATGAATTTAAAGATGTGTGTGGTGTATTACTGATACAAGGAAAGATGGAAGAATGAATTTAAAGATGTGTGTGGTGTATTACTGATACAAGGAAAGATGGAAGAATGAATTTAAAGATGTGTGTGGTGTATTACTGATACAAGGAAAGATGGAAGAATGAATTTAAAGATGTGTGTAAGGTATTACTGATACAAGGAAAGATGGAAGAATGAATTTAAAGATGTGTGTAAGGTATTACTGATACAAGGAAAGATGGAAGAATGAATTTAAAGATGTGTGTGGTGTATTACTGATACAAGGAAAGATGGAAGAATGAATTTAAAGATGTGTGTAAGGTATTACTGATACAAGGAAAGATGGAAGAATGAATTTAAAGATGTGTGTATGGTATTACTGATACAAGGAAAGATGGAAGAATGAATTTAAAGATGTGTGTAAGGTATTACTGATACAAGGAAAGATGGAAGAATGAATTTAAAGATGTGTGTAAGGTATTACTGATACAAGGAAAGATGGAAGAATCAATTTAAAGATGTGTGTGGTGTATTACTGATACAAGGAAAGATGGAAGAATGAATTTAAAGATGTGTGTAAGGTATTACTGATACAAGGAAAGATGGAAGAATCAATTTAAAGATGTGTGTGGTGTATTACTGATACAAGGAAAGATGGAAGAATGAATTTAAAGATGTGTGTAAGGTATTACTGATATAAGGAAAGATGGAAGAATGAATTTAAAGATGTGTGTAAGGTATTACTGATACAAGGAAAGATAGAAGAATGAATTTAAAGATGTGTGTAAGGTAGAGCTGATACACAGATGTGAGACAGAAGGTAGTTGATGCACAAATGGAAGGCTGACTGAATAATTTATGAATGTACTGACTGATAGATGACACTGGTGAGATGTTAAAGGACTGACATAGATTACACATCTGATATGCTGAGCTATCTTAAGCTAATCCCTGGTATTTAACATAGGTACATTTTTCCACAAATACTTGACACTGGGAAAAGGTTAAACATGCAGACTGTGTGAACATCAGCTTGTGGAGTTATTTTTGCATGAGCAGGTTTATGACTACATTTTCTGTCTGTTTTAGATAATTACTGTGAAGTGACCGACAGTGACAAATCTCACATCAAACTGTGCAGTGTCACATCTCCTTACTGCATGAACACAATCATACTACAGCAAAATGGAAACCACATAATACGTAAAAGGTAACTTAGATTATGTATATATGATATATTACCTATGTATATTTACATAGTTAACTAATTAACATAACAAAGATAAGTGACTAAAATGATTCTTGTTTAATATGTTAAAGTTGTGCAGAGGAAGCTCGGTGCTTTTCACAGTGGTGGGAATACACACGGAAGAATCCTTCCTGTATGTCACCGACCCTTTCCGGGGTCGGGTCACATGGGGTCACCTGCTCCTACTGCTGTGACTCTCATGAAACAGGCAACATCTGTAACCTGAAAGATGTTCCTGAGAAAAGATTATCTTTTGATGGTAAGTATTTTGTTTACATTGCATTGTTTGCACACATATATACGTTCCCATCCATACACCACACAGAGAGAGACTATAGATAGAGAGAGAGAGAGAGAGAGAGAGAGAGAGAGAGAGAGAGAGAGAGAGAGAGAGAGAGAGAGACAGAGCGAGAGAGAGATAGAGAGAAACTGGTCCAAATTGTTCTTTAAAGAGAATATTTACCACTGGTCCACTTTTTTAATTACTTTTGCTTACATCTATTATTCATTATCATTTCTAAATTTGTTTCTATTATTACTATTATTAAACATTATTAATATTTTATTTTATTATATATATTATCATTATTATTATGTATTATTATTATTATTATTATTATATAGAACACAATTGTGAAGTGACTGGACATGACGTAAAAGGTAACCCATGGAAACACACGGTGCAGTGTGATGCTAAAACTCCATTTTGTATGAACACAGTGATTCTGCAGCAGAATGGAAATAAAACTGTTCATAAAAGGTACATTTTCCTGAACTTATTTGTCTGTTTTCTGTGTGTATACAATATGTATATAAGCACACACACACACACACACAGACAGACACACACACACAACACACACACACACAGACAGACACACACATACATATACATGTATACAAATTCACATGTGTTATACATGTGTACATGTGTGTGTGTGTGTGGATGGATGGATGGATGGACTTATATATAGACAAACAAAGTGCATGCATGCACATGCATGCACACACACACATGCACAAAACACACAATGTGTTTCAAAATGCATAATTATATGTCTGTGTTTCAGTATGCAGAATTATATGTGATTGTTTGTGTGTGTCTGGGTGATTTTTGTATATATATATATATAATTGTTTTTATATATTGAAAAAAAAACCTTGTATATACATCTATCATCTATCATCTATCTATCTATCTGTCTATCTATCTATCTATCTATCTATCTATCTATCTGCAAAGACAAAACCTCACACATACATATCTATCTATCTATCTATCTAATTATGTATGTATTTAATATATAACAGATGTGCTAGTGAAACGGAGTGCTACTCAGATTGGTGGGATTACACAAGGAATAATCCTTCCTGTGTACCCCCCTCCACTCCAGGTACCCATGGCGTCACGTGCATGTACTGCTGCAGTTCAAACTCTACTGGTGGAGTCTGTAACATCAACGACATCCCAACTACAACACTGTCATTCCAAGGTAGATACAATAGATGGATGGATGGAAGAACTGATATAATAATGGAAAGAATTTTATCTTTTTATAAACACAGTTATAAATTATCAAAAGCGATGATTTTGGAGATATATATCTATATGATGACAGAACTGAAACTAACATGGATGAATGTTTTGGTTTTTTTTTTAGTGGTACATATAATTATGTTTATGATAAATGTCTGAATTGAAGAATTGATTCCATGTATTGATAACTGGACTGTTGGAGGATGCAAGAACTGATGTGTTATGTGAGGAGATGGGTGAGAGAATTAATGATTGGCTACATCTAGGATTGGAGGGAAGTGTAGACATTTATTAAATGAATTGAGGTATGAAAAATCATGGATGACTTTATGGAAGGATGCGAGAATTGCGGAATGTTCAAGTTTTTGGAAAGCTCCTTTTCAATAGAGTAATGAACTGTTTTATTTTTCAGCAGTTAATAATTTTTTTTTTTTTAAATTCTCATTTTATATATGTATACATACACACACACACATAAACACATGCACACATAGAGAGAGAGTGAAATATAAAATATAGATTATAAATAGATTTTTTTTTTTTTTTTCAAGACAAAACTACTGTAGTCACAACACAGAAAACAACAATGTCTTCATCAACAGTAAACTCAACAACTGCAGCAGCCACAACAACATCAAACAAAGGTGAGATAAAATCTGTTCATTGTTTTTCCTTTTCTTGTTCTTTCTTTTTCTTTTTTTTTTTTTTTTTTTTCATCATAAAATGTGCATCAGTTGAGTATGAAGAAATATCTTTTATACATTGTTTTCATCATCCCCTACTAATAATAAAGTGTACATTTACTTGATTATGATGATTGTTATTAAATTTAAGAAAAC
The DNA here is from genome assembly GCA_012295275.1 of Chrysomallon squamiferum. Lineage (NCBI taxonomy): Eukaryota > Metazoa > Mollusca > Gastropoda > Neomphalida > Peltospiridae > Chrysomallon > Chrysomallon squamiferum. The sequence goes on along the minus strand of CM022672.1, from coordinate 34,359,781 downwards.
ATTTAAGAAATACATATCAGTTATTGGTGATGAAATAGATGATCGAGATGATAATGATGATGATGAAGTTTTTTAGTTCAAAAATTTAAAAATATACTTAAAGAAAGCGTCTGAAATGTTATAACAAATATTCAAGTCTGTACAGTGTTTTATTCCCATTGTCTTGCAGTGTTGTTGTTGTTGTTGTTGTTGTTGTTGTTGAGGGGTGACATCGTTGTATGAGTAATTTTTTGTTTTTTTCAGGTGTGTCACTGTGCCAGGTTTGTGAAGGATGACCCAGTTTCAGGACAGACGTGTTCTGTGTCAGATCTTGTCTCCTGTCCTGATGAGAAGCCATTTTGTAAGAACACTTTCATAGTCTCAGCAAACAGCACGAAAAGAACCGTGAAAAGGTAAATTTAGAAACATGAACAACTCATTACGACAGCATACACACATATATATATATATATATATAATTATGTTTGTATATTTGTGTGTGTGTGTGTGTGTTACATTAGATAATAATAAATTATTAATTTATAAAAATGAATAAAAAAAGCACTATGTGATAGAGAATAAAGTTAATCTAATAATATATATTTTAAATTTTGGGATGATTGTTATGTTAAACAGACACGCATGCACACACACACACACAAAGAGATACATATGTACATACATTCACATATATATATACATACACACACACACACACACATATATATATATATATATATACACACACATACATAGTACATACACAGATATATACATACATATATAAAACACACCCACACACACGATACAATATTATCTGAAGAAACAAAATTGTTATCACAATTATTATTATTATTATTATTATTATTATTATTATTATTATTATTATTATTATTATTATTATTATTATTATTTTTTTTATTTATTTTTTTATTATTATTTTTATTGTTTTTATTCAGCTGTGCGTCTAACAGTGAATGTTACGTAGACTGGTGGCAGAACACAAGACACAGTAACCAGTGCATGAACAACACTGCAGCGCCCTCTGTAGGACAGTTTGGACTTGTCTGTCGATTTTGCTGCAAACCTGATTCTACAAACACGTGTAACTTAGATCTGATTCCCACACATCTTCTTCAGTATCATGTGTCAACCACTGGAACAAGTATGACACATTCTTATTTTTATTCCTTTCTTTTTCATGTCTCCTTCTTTCTTTCTTTTTTTTAACTTTCTTTCTTTTTTTTAACTTTCTTTCTATTTCTTCATTTTTTTTTTTCTTTCAGTTTTTAAGTAGCTGTATTAAAAGGTAAAATTTATTTATCTATAAATGATAGAAATTGATATGTCATTAGTTTGTTAAGATTTATTTTATAGTATTTTTGGTGAAAAATTATCTCTTGACAAAAGAATTCATTACATGATTGTCCTTTCATCATTTTGTCTTTGTTATTGTTAGAAAAGACTGTTGAAGGAATTAAATTAGTGAGTTCACGTGGATGTTACAGTCATATCCCTTCATTCATTCATCCATCCATACACTCAAACAAAAAATAAAAGAGATGATCATTTGAAAGTTTATAAAATTAATTTGATGTGTGTTTTGTTTGCGACGCAAACAAAAAAAACTTTTTAACAGCCAAAACAAATTTCTAAAATGTAAAAATTAATTTGATACAAATTTTGTTTACATAACATAAAATACATACATACATACGTGAAAATATAATTTGTGTGTGTGTGTGTATCCCCAAAGCATTTGATTTATTTATATATTTTAGATAGATAGATAAGCTTGTATAAATGAATATGTAGGCTTTTCTTTAACAATTTTATTTGAGAATTAATTTTGAGTCTTCGTTATATTTTTTAAATTTATTTTACATTTTTTATTCTCCTTACTTTAAAGCAACACCAACGTTAACAACATCAACACTGCTGTCATCAAAGAATATCACAGCTTCAACAAATTCTACAGCATCTGTGATGAATAACACAACAACAGCAACAGCAACAACAACCAATTTAACTACAGTGTCAACACCACCAACCAATGTTTCAACCACTACTATGCTGAAAAATACCACATTGGCAACCACAGCAAATTCAGTAAATACTTCAACATCTTCCATCAACAGCACGATGACAACTACTACAGCATCAGTTAATATTAATGGCACAACAGCAGCACGTGTGTATTTTGCTGTAGTTATTTATCTTCTTTACCTTAGACCATTTGTCTGTGTATGTTTCAGCTGTACAGGATTGTTTTGTTTGTTGGTTCGTTTACTTCAGAGCATATGTCTGTTTATCTGTCTGTCTGTGTGTTACAGCTGTCCAGTGCTATGTGTGTGAGAGTGGCTGTCCTTTCCTACAACGACAGCAGCAGTGTTCTCTGGGTTACTGCCTCACCACAGTGACAGACGACAACAACTTCACACGAACAGTACAGAAAAAGTCAGTTACTTGAAATACACTGATTAACCTCTCTCTCTCTCTCTCTCTCTCTCTCTCTCTCTCTCTCTCTCTCTCTCTCTCTCTCTCTCTCTCTCTCTCTCTCTCTCTCTCTCTCTCTCTCTCTCTCTCTCTCTCTCTCTCTCTGTCTGTCTGTCTGTCTCTGTCTGTGTGTGTGTGTTTATATGTTGATTGTTTCTTTCTTTCTCTCTCTCTCTCTCTCTCTCTCTCTCTCTCTCTCTCTCTCTCTCTCTCTCTCTGTCTGTCTGTCTGTCTGTATATGTGTGTGTATGTGTTTATTTGTTTATTGTTTAGTTTTAAAACGTTTCTCTATTTGAGATGTGTCAGTCGTGCAGAGTGCTACACAAAATGGTGGAAGACGACTTCCAAAGACGACTTCTGTTTAAAACTCACGTCTATGGGGGACGGCCCCAGTGGTAACAACACTCACTGTGAGTACTGTTGCCTTGGAGACGAGTGTAACAAAGAACTGTTTCCTCTTAACAACACACTGTTTGATCCCAGCTGGGCTTGAACGATTTATTTTTCAATAAAAATATTTATAAACTGAAGAGCTGTTTTGTCTTTTATTAAATATACACATATATATATAGGCCTTTTGTCAAACTTGGTGTATATTTGTGAAAAATTTTATGTTAGCTGTCTATCAACAATATATTAAAATATCGATTCAAGATTTATATTGTAGAATACATAAAGAAGGAATATTTTTTGATTTCAGTCTAGGATAAATGTTGTGTGCGTTTGTTTGTGTGTGCGTGTGTCTGTTTGTGTGTGTGTCTGTATGTTGTGTGTGTGTGAGTGTGTATGTCTGTGTCTGTTTCTTTGTGAGTGAGTGTGTGTCTGTACGTATAACAATCAGAAACATATGAGCATAATTATTAACTGTCACTTGAGTTAAATATTAAAATCCAGCTGACAGTTGTTGTGGAGTTAGTCTGATGAAAACTGAAATTGCAGCATTGCCTCTATTTCCGTGGAATGAATTCTTTTGTACAGAAGTTATAAACGAAAGATGCCTGCATTCGCTGATAAACCACCCTGATTCAAAAACACTAGTTTACAGAAAAAAGATGATACAATAAGGCTGTACAAAGCTGGGAAGATGAGAAACTCCATTTAAAAACTTATTATTAAATATCGTTTTAATTCAGTTGTAAATATATATGAGTTATATATGTTCATGTAAACAAGACCACACATAAAGCTTAAATATTTTTAAATAAATATTTTTATAATCTTTCTAAATGTATAGGATTTGATGTGAAATATCGAGGCCTCATTTGAAACTGCTTGTTTAGTAATTCTGTCTATAAATTCTAAATGTATATGAGTTATATAAACTATGTTTATATCATGTACATTTAGTAGATACATGATGTATTTACTAACTGAACAAAATAAAACATTAAGCAAAAATCTTAATTGTTTGGGGCCATCACAAGATAGTTTACAAAAATATAGATCATAAATAAGTTTCTGTTATTTGTATTTATTTATTTATATTTTGTTTATAGAATCTTTATGAATTTTCTTTAATATCTTCTCAAGGATAAACTTATGTATCTTTACAATATCAGTAATTGTCACAAAAGAGTCACATATTGCTTCTAAAGGGAGGTAATTTATAAATTTTAGGCATTTGCAAACTGGCATATTCATAAAAAAAAAAAAAAAAAAAATAAAAAACAAAACCAAACAAAACCATTTACATATAGATATATACAAATAGAAAAATAATGCATACACATACATTGCAGACCACAAATATACATGTTTCTGCTTTCTTGATTTATTTAAATAAAAAGTATTAGATAACTGCTATGTGTGTGGGGTTTGGGGTGTATGTGAATTAATAAATAAACACACATCCACCAGTTATTCATTCATTTTTATTTAAACCCACAAATCTAAAAAAAATCTAGTTAAACCTTTTTAACTGAAAGGAATGACCAGTTTGCATTTTACAAAAACATTTTGATGAATTCTGATTCTTTATTTCTTCCTATATTTCGATTACAAAGTTCTAAACCAGTATGGAAGTATAATAATTTATTAATATAATTCACTTATCAAATAAAGACTTAGATGACTTTTTAAGCAAACAAAGATTTTAAAAAGTGAAACGGCTAAAAGTTTTAGAATCTGTTTATTACGACCATCTGGCATCGAACAGGGTGTTTTGGGGAGGATAGAGATTTTTGTTACATTCGTCGCCCTGGCAACAGTAACTACAGACGATGTTAAGTCCGCTAGATTTGTCTCCCCTTAACATGAGATCTAAACAAACGTCATCATCTGACGTTTGCAGCCACCATTTTGCGTAACACTCGTATCTGTCCACACATCTGTAAATAAATAAATAAACAAACAAACAAACAAACAAATAAATAAAAAAAAGAAATAAACAAATAATAAATAAATAAATAAATAAAATAACTAAATAAATATACATTTGTTTTACCACGTAAACAACAAATATAAGGTAAATGATAACGTCACAATGTACGTCACAACTGTTGAATGACGTAACGTCGTTATCTGTAAAGTATGAGAGATACCGAAAAGACGAAACACTTACAGATACAACAGCATGCAATGTTATGAAGAGAAAGAGCAATTTTAAATTTGAGATTTCTTTTCTTCCAGTTGTTGTAAGTATGTAGCTACACTGAAAGGTTTGTTTCTTTTGTTTTATCTTGTTTATTACATTTTATTTTACTTATTTGTTTATGTATTTATCTTAATTATTATTATATATTTTTTTATTTATTTACTTTAATTTGTTTAACTGTTTTGTTATTTTGTTTTCTTTATGTTTGTTTTTTCTTTCTTTTTTCTTTTCATATTTATTTATTTATTTATTATTACTATTACTACTACTACTACTACTACTACTACTGATAATAATAATAATAATAATAATAATAATAATAATAATAATAATATTTATAGTCAATCACAATGCTTCCAAAATGTACAAGAATTTAACTTAATATAATTAGTTAAGTTTATGATATTTAAATAAAATATAAAAAATTTACTTTTTTTTCACGATTCTGTTAAACTCATCATCGTCAATCACGGTATTCAGGCAGTAACCGGAAGTGCAGCTCTTTGGTTTATCATTATTTCCATAGCAGTGGATAGCTGTGAAATGAAAATAATAATTAGTTAATAGTAGTAGTTGTTGTTATTGTTGTAATAGTTGTAATAGCAGTACTAACAGTAGTATCGTTGTTGTTGTAGTGGTAGTTGTTGCAGTCGTTAATGTTAATAAATGTTTTAGTTATTTCTAGAGGCGACGGCGATGATGATAATATTGGAAATATATTTTTGTTCTTTTTATTAGTAGAAATATAGTCATAGTAGTAGTAGTAGTAGTAGTAGTAGTAGTAGTAGTAGCAACAGTAGTACCAGTAGTACTAGAAGTAATAATAGTACCAGCAGTTGTACCAGTAGTAGTAGTACCATAATCATCATCGTCGTCATAACCATTGTCCTTATCATCACCATCATCAACATCATCTTCAACGTGGCTTTATTATATTTTGTGAAAGGAAATGCTGCTGTATTTAACCACTAATGAATTTTTTACATCAAAACATTTTCTTCTTGATTTTAACTTCTTACTTGTTTTCTAAAATAAGTAAACTTAAACATACGTTTTTGTGTTGTCTTGGTAGCTGTTGTTGTTGTTGTTACCGTAGTCATAGTTGTTCTTTTAAACGTAGGAGTAGCTGTAAATAGAATATACTAATTTTATAAAATGTAGTTTTGAGATGCAGTGGATTATCAGTTTCAAGAATCATATGAACACTTTTAAAATTCACTTCATGATTAAAACGTTAATTCTGTGTGTTTGTGTATGTTGTCTATTCCTTCATCTCTGTATGTATGACTCTTTTATTTACGTTTGTGCGTAATTCCTGCATATATATATATATATATAAACAAACTCGGGAAATCGGGTGTCCCCGGTGCGTGTACGCATTTGGCGCTCGATACAATATAACAAGAAAGTGTGTGACGTCATTCTATTGTTTCAACGTTGAACAAACACTGTCGTGGCCCATTATTCATGGAAATTCACGTCAAACCTTAATGTTTCTTTGATTGTGTTATACTGGTGTATCTTTACCTTTGTTTGTAGTTGTTTTGAGGGACTGAGTTGTTGACGTTGCTGCAGGTGCTGATGTACTAGCTTTAAAAGAATTTGTTGACGTTAGTATTGGCTTCGTCGCCGTGGTTGCTGATGTAATGGTTTTAAAAAAGGTTGATGACGTTAATGTTGGATTTGTCGCCGTAGTTGCTGACGTACTGGCTTTAAAAAAGGTTGATGACGTTAATGTTGGATTTGTCGCCGTAGTTGCTGATGTACTGGCTTTAAAAAAGGTTGATGACGTTAATGTTGGATTTGTCGCCGTAGTTGCTGATGTACTGGCTTTAAAAGAGGTTGATGACGTTAGTAATGGCTTCGTCGTCGTAGTTGCTGGTGTACTAGCTTTTAAAAAGGTTGATGACGTTAATGGTTTCGTCGCCGTCATTGTTGACGTACTTGGTTTAAAATAAGTTGATGACGTTGGTGTTCGTTTGGCTGTTGTCGTTGCTGATGTACTTGCTGTAGCTATTAAAAAGATAGATGGCTTCCTTTTCACCATTGTTGATGTCTCTCTGTCTCACTCTCTCTGTTGTTGACGTTGGTGTTCTTTCTCTCTGTCGTTGCTGATGTGTCTTGCTGTAGTTTAAAAAGCATAATTCTTGTCTCTCTCTTTGTCTGTCTGTCTTTCTCTGTCTCCCCTTCTCTCTCTCTCTCTCTCTCTCTCTCTCTCTCTCTCTCTCTCTCTCTCTCTCTCTCTCTCTCTCTCTCTCTCTCTCTCTCTCTCTCTCTTCGGTTCTTTGTGTTTCTATGTATTCTGTTTTGTTTTATTTTGATTATGTTTTGTTTGTTCTGCTTTGTTTAATTTTATTTATGAAATAAACAACTACAGTCACCTTTAGTAGTCATTATCATAAGATTTGGCATCACCGAGTTCGGGTAGTTGCATCTAGGCCCATTACAGCAAAAATAACAGTCTAGAGGATCACGTGATGTTTCTCTGCAGAATATCTGTGTGCAAACATTCATAGTTAAGCCTTGTTTTCATCCACCAGTTGGAGTAGCATTTGTCTTGTGTGGAACATCTGATAAAGAGACACTTAGTTATTATTATTATTATTATTATTATTATTATTATTATTATTATTATTATTATTACTGCTACAATACTACTACCACTGCTACTACTACATTTTAGTTTATTTAATTTTTTTAATTTTAATTTTTTTTAATTCTTAAATTTATATTATTATTTTTTAATTTTTTAAATACAGAGGTTATGTGCAATAAAAATTGTTTTTGTTCCTTCGTTTTATTTATTTTATAGTATATTATTAACATCTTTGTCTTTATTATTATTATTATTATTATTATTATTCCTCTTATTTATTTTGTTCTTTCCTTCTTTATCTATTTTCTACTCTTTCTACGTCATAGGTAACTAGTGTATTACGTACCCTCTGTCAATGACGTAATGGCTATTATTTCCATGGTAATGAGTGGCGCAGTAAGGTTCTGATTTGTGGCATTGAACAGTGTTGTTGTTACATTTGATTCCTCTCGCTGAATCTTCAACACACTGAAAACACCCAGCTTAAAAAGAAATAACTCTGGTGTATATAAAAATGTACTTGCTTGTCTATTCTTGGATCGGATATACCAGCTAAATTAAAATAATCATAATAATAATAATAATAATAATCACGACGAATAAAGCAAAACTGTAAATAAGTAAATAAATAATAAAGATTGTAGCTTCATACTCTGATATCTGAATCGTAAACTGTTGGAGGATTTTTATTCATTCTTTCTTTTCCTTGTTATTTATTTATTTATTATTATTTTGTTTTGCTTTTCAGTTCCTTTTGTTTATTTTACGGCTACTCTCTCTCTCTCTCTCTCTCTCTCTCTCTCTCTCTCTCTCTCTCTCTCTCTCTCTCTCTCTCTCTCTCTCTCTCTCTCTCTCTCTCTCTCTCTCTCTCTCCTAAACTATATAATTGATATGTTTTGTGCATACATGAATTTTACCTGATGGCGTTCTCGCTAATGCTCCACATTTTGGTCTGCTCACTGCTGTAATTACAGTGTTTAAATACAATACAATGGTGGTCAGTTACGACTGCTACAACAACTGCTATCGTTTCTGCTACTATTACTACTACTACTACTGCTACCACTATTGCTACCATTATTATTATTACTACTACTATTACCATGACTACTGCTGCTTCGTTACTATTATTACTGCTAGTATTATTACTACTACTACTATTACTACTACTACTACTACTACTACTACTAATAATAATAATAAAATAATAAAATCAACAACATTAGTACGATTGTCTTTGTAACATTTCACTACAAATAAGGTAATCAGTTGGGAAAATAAGCCTATTTATTTGTTTAATAATCACTGGAAAATCTTTAACAATGAAAAAAAATATTTTACTATTTCTCCATAACAAGTACATTAAGTATAAATAGAATTATTAATAAATAAAACAAATAAAACAAATAAAACAAATAAATCAAATAAATCAATAAATAAATATTATATTTCTAAAATTCTAAAACCCTACAAATAAATAATAAATAAATATTATTTCATAAAACACTACAAACAAATCAAGAATGAACTCACCAATTACAAGTATCAATAAGTCTATAACAAGATTCATGTTTTCATCGATGTGTGATCCTACTAAAAATAAGATTATAAAAATGAAAACAGAAAACAGAAAGGCAACGATAGACTTCTCATAATCTAGTGTTTTGTACGCTTTGATAAAAACATCTGGAATTTCACACATTGTTTTATGTCTTTGTCAAAGCCATTTGTAAGATTCACTGCTTTTGTGTTCTGTTTCAGTGAGAGATAATTTTAAATATTTGTTTTTCTTGTTGCTTGTTTAGCGAATACATTTAGGTTTTCATTATAAATAATAATAATAACAATAATTATAAATAATAATAATAATAATAATAATAATAATAATAATAATAATAATAATAATAATAATAATAATCGTAATAATAATAATAATAATAATAATAATAATAATAATAATAATAATAATAATAAATACCGGTTTTCGAACCCTAATAATAACTAAATGTGATGACGTAATAACTTTATGATACTTACTTCTTCTTCGCAAATAAGGTCAAAACGTTACAACAGTTCAAATACGTTTTATTCAGACAATCTGCCGTTAAACAGCGTGTTTTGGGGAGGATAGAGATTTTTGTTACATTCGTCGTCCTGGCAACAGTAACTACAGACGATGTTAAGTCCGCTAGGTTTGTCTCCCCTTGACATGAGATCTAAACAAACGTCATCATCTGACGTCTGCAGCCACCATTTTGTGTAACACTCGTGTCTGTCCACACATCTGTAAACAAATAAATAAATAAATAACAAAATAAATAAACATAAATAAATAAATAAATAAATAAATAAATAATAAGCAAATAAATAAACAAAAATTAAAAAATAATAGCAAATAAATAAACAAAAATTAAATAAACAAAAAACAAGCAGAAATAAATAAGAATAAATAAACAAACAACAAATAATAAATAAAAATGTTATTCTCATTCTAGCCATTTATTAAACATTAAAACTAGCATGACATTAATATTTTTCTTAAAATAAATGAGCAATTCGAGAAACATTAGTTTTGTCTATAATCATAAATTTACTTTGAGAAACATCTGTTTAAACGGTTAAATATTCGGTAAATAATAACGTCGGAATTTACGTCACAACAATTGAATGACGTAACGTCATTATCTTATAGATACTGAGAGAACGAAACAGTTAAAAAGAAAACAGAATCAAATTATATCAAGAAAAAGACTAATATTTGAATTTGTGATTCTTTTTTCTTCTGACAGTTGTAAGTATGTAGATTCTCGCGATTCTCCTATGAAGTAAAACATATTATTATTATTACTATTATTATTATTATTATTATTATTATTATTATTATTATTATTATTATTATTTTATATCATTATCATCATCATCATCATCATCAATATTTGTTTCTTTACTTTGTTTTTTTTTTCTTTTCTTTTTTCACTCTTTTCTCTTTCTTTCTTTTAATATTTATTTATTTATTTATTTATTTATTTATTTATTTCAGTGACAACACTTTTTAAACGTACAAAGATTTAAACATGATATACTGTAGTTTCAAGTCTTAAAATTCTAAAATAAAGAAAATTTACTTTTTTATTACGGCTCTGTTAAACCCATCGTTGTCAATCACGGTAGTCAGGCAGTAACCGGAAGTGCAGCGCCGTTTGTGGTTATTTTCATAGCAGTCGATAGCTGTGAAATCAAAATAGTAATTAGCTGGTAGTAGTAGTAGTTGTTGTTGTATTGCTGCTGTTGTTGTCATTGTTGTTGCTGTTAATGTGATAGTTTTTGTATTTGCGGTGGTAATGTTGAGATTATTGTCAGAATATTTTATTATTATTATTATTAGTAGTAGTAGTAGTAGTAGTAGTAGTAGTAGCAGTAGTACTAGTAGTAGTAGTAGTAGTAGTAGTAGCAGTAGTAATAGTAGCAGTAGTAGTGCCATAATATTAAATCATCATTATTACCATCATGATCATCTTGGCTTTATTTTGTTATGAAAGCGAATACTCCTCTATTTAACTCCTAACGAACATTTTATATCAAGACTTTTTTTTCCAGATTTAATTTTAGCTCCTTATTTGTTTAAAACAAAAATCAAGTTTCACATACGTTTGTTTACTGGCCTGGTAGCTGTTGTTGTTGGTACCGGTGTCACAGTTGTCGCTGTAAAGTTAGAAATGGCTGTTAACAGAATATAGTTATTATTTTATCAAACTATTCTGCTTTTAGAAACAGTGTCATTTAAAGAACAGTAACAGTAAATTTTTAAAATTTTAAATTTAATTCAATTATACCCCCTCAAAAAAGAAAGAATAAAGACCGAACTCACAGCAAAAATTACACATTATGAGTGTTTGTGTAATTCTTGTGTCTGTGCGTGTGTCTGTGTGTTTGGGTATTCCTGTGTCTATATGTGTATGTGTGTGTCTTCTTTGAGTATGTTTGTAGCTATTGCCTGCAAATATATAATCTCTCTCTCTCTCTCTCTCTCTCTCTCTCTCTCTCTCTCTCTCTCAAGGTAACGTCGGAAGAAAAAATTATAAAAAAAATGATAAAAAAAATACACAGCAGCTGAAAAGAAGTCAAAGATTAAATCAAATTTATTTATTTATTTATTTGTGTATTTATTTATTTTCTTATTTATTTATTTATTTTCTTATTAATTAATTAATTAATTTATTTATTTATTTATTTGATTGTAGGTTCGTTTGTTTGATTATGTTTCTATGTATTTATTGTGTTTAACTGTTTAATATTTGTTTTGTTTGGTTTAGTTTTATCTATTAAATCTACAGCTATTGTCACCTCCAGTAGACATTAACACGTGATCTGGCATCACCTTGATCGGGTGATTGCACAAAGATCCGTTACAGCAGAAATAACAGTCTAGCGAATCACGTGACGTGCTGTGCTGCACGTCCAATCGAAAACATTCTTTGATAAGCATCGTTTTCATCCACCAGTTGGAATGGCATTTCCCTTGTGTGGAACATCTGATAAAGAAACAGTTATTGTTATTATTATTATTATTATTATTATTATTATTATTATTATTATTATTATTATTATTATTATTATTATTATTATTATTATTTCTCTTGTTCTTTATTTCTTTTCTACGCTTTCTACGTAACAGGTAACTTAACGTATGACGTACCCTCTGTCAATGACGTAATGGCTACTATTTCCCTGGTAATGTGTGACGCAATACGGTTGTGTTGGGTCGCATTGAACAGTGTTGTTCTGGTGGTTACATTTGATTCCTCTCGCTGAATCTTCGATACACTGAAAACACTCAACTTAAAAAAAAATAACTCTGGTGTAAAGAGACTGTATTTGCTTATTATCTGGAGTAGTGTTTTTAATTATTTTTTAGATTTATTTAATATATTATTTATTTTGTTTTATTATTATTATTTCATTGTTTTTTTATGTTATTTTATTTTGTCTTTAATTCTTATTTTATTTTATTTTATTTATTTATTTATTTATTTATTTATTTATTTATTTATTTATTTATTTATTTATTTATTTATTATTATTATTATTTTAAAGTTATCATGTTTTTATTTATAGGAACTACTAATATAATGATTTGCTTATAAACCTAATTATTTTGATCTCTCTTCTCTCTCTCTCTCTCTCTCTCTCTATATATATATATATATATATATATATATAATGCTAATTTCATATATCGGTGCGTATGTGCGTGCGTGTGTCTCTGTGCGTGCGTGCGTGTGTGTGTGTGTGCGTGTGTGTGTTAAATTTTACCTGGTGACGTTACTCCCAATGCTGTACTTTTTGGAATATTCACTGCTGTAACTACAGTTTTAAAAACAATAAAATGAAAATCAGTTAGTGATGCTACGATTACTGCTACTACCACCTCATCATCACCTCTAGTAACTGCAACAACAACGACCATTACAACAACTGTAACATTATTTTAGATTTACGTTACCGTAACTCTTTCATTAATAATCAAGTATTACCGTTACGTCTGCTATGTATAAGAGGTATAAAATACTACAAGTATTACAACGATTATCACCACTAGTAACTACAACAACAACAACAACAACAATAATAATAGTAACAATAATAGTAATTTAATGAATTTTGTTAGGTTATCTGTTTGGTTAATAATCACAAGAAAACAATTTTAAATATTTTACTAAAACATTTTCTTAATAAGAACTGTAATTAAACAGAGGTATTAGTAAAAAGACATATAAGCAAACAAATAAATAAATAATAAAACAATAAACAAAAAATGAATTAATTAATTATCAAACACGAAATAAACAAACAAAGAAATAAATATTATTTCATAAAACTTTAAAAAATGATTCAAGAATGAACTCACCAACTGCAAATATTAATAAGCATGCAATAACATTCATGTTTTTATCGATGTATTATCGTACTAAAAATAAGATTAAAAAGGAAACGAAGAATAGGAAACGCTGGCTTTTTCATATCTGGTGTTTGTACGCTTTGATAAAAACATCTGGAATTTCACACATTGTTTTGTTTCTTTGTCAAAGCCATTTGTAAGATTCACTGCTTTTGTGTTCTGTTTCAGTGAGAGATAATTTAAAATATTTGTTTTTCTTGTTGCTGTTGCTCATTTAGCGAATGCCTTTAGGCTTTCATTATAAATGATGTAGATAATGATGATGATGATGATGATGATAATAATAATAAATAAATAAATAAATAAATAAATAAATAAATAAACAAACAAATACTTTTATAATTTTTATACCAGTGATTGATTGCAAGACAGGTAAATAATACGGTTAGTACAATTACATACATAATTCTTTTTTATTTTATAAATAAATAAATAAATAAGAAAAAGAAGATCATAAAAAATTAATATTTTAATTTATAATTTTCAAGCGAGTGATTGCATGACAGTTAAATAATATTGTTAGTACAATTGTATGCAGACATTTCTTCTTTCTTCTTTTTTAAATAAATAAATAAATAATCAAATATTACAGACTTTAGTTCAAATTTTTATTTCAATGAAACGTTGATCCAGTATTTTTTAAATAATGACAAACATCGTTTGACATATAATTCACCATAACACCAACAAAATTATTTCACAAGTGGCATAACTAAATATGGTGACATAATAATTTTACGTAACAAGAAAATCTAGTGCAATAACTTTATGTAATAACTAAATGTGATGACGTAATAACTTTATGACGCTTGGACTTCGTTCTTCGCAAATAAGGTCAAAACGTTACAACAGTTCAAATACGTTTTATTCAGACAATCTGCCGTTAAACAGCGTGTTTTGGGGAGGATAGAGATTTTTGTTACATTCGTCGCCCTGGCAACAGTAACTACAGACGATGTTAAGTCCGCTAGGTTTGTCTCCCCTTAACATGAGATCTAAACAAACGTCATCTTCTGACGTCTGCAGCCACCATTTTGTGTAACACTCGTGTCTGTCCACACATCTGTAAATAAATAAATAAATAAATAAACATAAATAAATAAATAAATAAATAAATAAATAAATAAAAATTATATAAACAAGCAAAAAAAAAAATAAAAATAATTAAATAAATAAACAAATAAATAAAGAATCAAATAAATAAATAAATAAATAAATAAATAAATAAATAACAAGCAAAAATAAATAAGAATAATTAAATAAGCAAAAAAAAAAAAAATAATAATAATAATAATAGTAAATAAAAATGTTGTTCTCATTTTAGCCCTTTATTAAATATTAAACCTATCATGGCTATAAATACTTTTCTTAAAATAAATTAGCAATGCGAGAAACGGATACATATTCGGTAAATAATAACGTCGGAATTTGAGAATACTTTTTAAACGTACAATGATTTAAACATGAAATTTTGTAGTTTCAAGTCTTAAAATTCTAAAATAAAGAAAATTTACTTTTTTATTACGAAACCCATCGATAGCAGGCAGTGGAAATCAAAATTTTCATAGCAGTCGATAGCTGTGAAATCAAAATAGTAATTTGCTGGTAGTAGTAGTAGTTGTTGTTGTTGTTGTATTGCTGCTGTTGTTGTCATTGCTGTTTGCTGTTAATATGATAGTTTTTGTATTTGCAGTAGTGATGCTGATAACTGTACTTGTTGAGATTACTGGGATAATGTTGTCGTTCTTTTTATTATTATTATTATTAGTAGTAGTAGTAGTAGTAGTAGCAGTAGTACTAGTAGTAATAATAGTAGTAGTAGTAGTAGTAGTAGCAGTAGTAGTAGTTGTAGTAATAATAGTAGTAGTAGTAGTAGTAGAAGTAATAATAGTAGCAGTAGTAGTAGTAGTAGTAGCAGCAGTACTAGTAGTAGTAGTAGTTGTAAAATTATTAGTAGTATTTCTTTTATTATTTGTCGTCGTCGTCGTCGTCGTAGTAGTAGTAGTAGTAGCAGTTGTGGTACCAGTAGTAGTAGTAATGATAGTAATAGTAGTAGTAATAGTGCCACAATCATCATCATCATAGCCATCGCCATTATCATCACCGTCGTCAACATCATCATCATCGTTGCTTTATTATATGTTATGAAACGGAATGATAGAGTATTTAACTTTTCATATCAAGACTTCTTTTTTGTTTCTCTTTTTTTTTCAGATTTAATTTCAACTGCTTATTTGTTAATAATAATAATAATAATAATAATAATAATAATAATAATAATAATAATAATAAATAAATAAATAAATAAATAAATAAATAATTTTAAAATACGTTTTTGAGTGGTCCTGGTAGCTGCTGTTGTTGTTGTTGTTACCGTAGTCACAGTTGTCTTTTTAAACGTAGTAGTGGCTGTAAATAGAAAACTGTTATTTTTTTAATTTTCTACTCTTAAACACCGTGGATTGTCATTTAAAGGTCAGTAATTGTATATTTTAAAAACATAATTTGAATTCAGTATTAATACAATTCCACCCCAAATAAAAGAAGAAGAAGAAGAAAAAAGAATTCACAGCAATAATTGCGTATTATGAGTGTTTGTTTGTTTTTGTGTTTGTGTTTATGTGTGTGTGTGTGTGTGTAATTCTTGCGTCTGTATGTGTGTGATTGTATGTATTTGTGTATTTCTGCATATACATATATATGTCTGTGTGTATATCTTCTTTGTGTGTGTCTGTAGGTATTTCCTGCACATATATATAATCTCTCTCTTCCTCTCTGAGAATGAACATTTTATAACGAGACATTAATTTTCTTCTTCATTTTTTTTTTCAAATTTAATTTTAACATTTCCTTAAGATAAAAAAAAGTCAAGTTAAACATACGAGTCTGTGTTGTCGTTGTAGATGTCGTTGTGCTTGCCTCTGTAGAAGTAGTAATGGCTGCAGACAGAACGCGGTAATTTTTAAAAAATGTTCAACTTTTTGACACAGTGGATTGTCATTTAAAGAATTGTAATAGGAGATTTAAAAATTTTGAAATTTAATTCAGTTTTAATACACAAAACACACACACACAACACACACACATACACACATATATGACCTCACATCAGTAATTACATAAGTGTGCTTGTGTGGTGTGTGCACGTGTTTAATTCTTACGTCTATATGTGTGTTTGTGTGTATTTGTGGATTCCTGCATCTATATATGTGTTTGTGTGTATTTGTGGATTCCTGTATCTATATATGTGTTTGTGTGTCTTCTTTGTGTATTTTTGTAGCTATTTCCTGCACATACATAATCTCTCTCTCTCTCTCTCTCTCTCTCTCTCTCTCTCTCTCTCTCTCTCTCTCTCTCTCTCTCTCTCTCTCTCTCTCTCTCTCTCTCTCTCTCAAATTATTAATTGTAATACTGAAGAAAAAGTGATATTGAAAAATATTAAATATGATGGTGAAATTAAACAGAAAAAAGATTTTTTTTTTTTTAAAAACATACGCAGACAGTTGAGCATTCTAAAGTTAGTCAAAGCTTAAATAAAATCTATTTATTTATTTATTTATTTATTTATTTGATTGTTTGTTTGTTTGTTTTTATTTTTGTGTTGCTATGTATTTATAATGTTTTATTTTATTGTGTTTATTTGTTTGTTTGTGTAATATTTTGTTTAGTTTAGTTTTATTTGTGAAGTCTACGACTGTAGTCACCTTTAGTAGTCATTATCGCAAGATTCGGCATCACCTGATTCGGGTGGTTGCACAAAGGTGGATGACAGCAGAAATAACAGTCCAGAGGAACACGTGATGTTCTCTGCAGCAGATCTGTGTGCAAACATTCAACGCTGAGCCTCGTTTTCATCCACCATTCAGAGAAGCATTTCTGTTGTGTGGAACATCTGATTAAAAAGACGGTTGGGTATTATTATTATTATTATTATTATTATTATTATTATTATTATTATTATTATTATTATTATTTATATTATTAATATTACACGAGTACTTCAACGTTTAACTGTATTTTAATTTTGTTTAGTTTTTTTTTTTTTTTTTTTTTTTTTTTTTTTTTTCTAATTATAATGGTTATGTGCAATAAAATAATTTTTGTTCCATCATTTTATTCATATTTATTGTTTATTATTAGCATCTTTGTCTTTATTTTATTATTATTATTTTTCCTCTTGACCTTTTATTTTTACTTATTTAATTTTTGTGTTTCTCCTTTCGTTCTGTAATTCTTTTCTACTTTTGCTACGTAATAGGTAACTAATGTATTACGTACCCTCTGTCAATGACGTAATGGCTATTATTTCGCTGGTAATGTGTGACGCAATACGGTTGTGTTGGGTCGCATTGAACAGTGTTGTTGTTACATTTGATTCCTCTCGCTGAATCTTCGATACACTGAAAACACTCAGCTTAAAAAGAAATAACTGGTGTAAAGAGTATTTGCTTATTACTTTATTGTACTTTAGAGTATTTGCTTATTAGTCTTTAATTAATTTTTAGATTTATTTATTAATTAATTTAAAGATTTTATTATTATTATATTTTTTTGTTATTTTGTCTTTAATTCTTATTTTATTTTATTTTTATTTGTTTATTTATTTATTTATGTATTTATTATTATTATTATTATTATTATTATTATTATTATTATTATTATTTTAAAGTTACCTTGTAACTACTAAACATAATGACTTGCTTATAAACCTAATTCATTTGATCTCTCTCACTATAATCTCACTGTATGTGTGTGTGTGTGTGTGTGTGTGTGCGCGCGTGTGTTAATTTTTACCTGGTGACGTTGCTCCCGATGCTGCACTTTTTGGAATAGTCACTGCTGTAACTACAGTGTTTAAAAACAATAAAATGAAAATCAGTTACTGATGCTACGATTACTGCTACTACCACTACAACAACGACGACAATAGTAACATATAGATTTTCGTTACCGTAATTCTTTGGTTAATAATGACATTTTCTGTTTCTTCGTTACAAATAAACTAGCTGCAAAGGTGTATTAATAACCAATAAATAAATAAATAAATAAATGTCACATCAAGCATGAACTCACCAGTTACAAGTATTAACAAGTGTGCAGCCAGTTTCATGTTTTCGTCACTGATATGTTATCGCATTAAAAAAAAAAAAAAAAAAAGAAGTTAGAAAACGTTGGCCTTCCAAAACCTGGCGTCTGTAAGTTTCGTAACATCTGCTCAGTTCACACAGTTTTATTTCTTTGTCTGTGTCAAGTTTTAAAATTAACTGCTGTTTTTCTTTGTCTTTCTGCATTTGTTTTGTTTGTTTATTTATTTTGATTCCATTTCCATGAGAGATTTTTGTATTTATGTACTTATTACTTGTTTTGCGAATGCATTTTCGATGTCGTTAATAATAATAATAATAATAATAATAATAATAATAATAATAATAAATTAATAAGATTATGAAAAATGATTATTAGAATTGTTTTACGAGTCACTGAATAATAGTTAAAAAATACTGCTAGCAGAATTACATGCACCTTTATTATTATTCTTCTTTTTCATTTTTAATTGAATAAGAAACAAACAAACAAAAAAAAAAAAATAATAATAATAATAAACATTACAGTTTAGTTCATAGTTTTATTTCCCTGAGAAGGTTCGTCCAGTATTTTTTAAAAATAAATACAAACATTGTTTTCCACGTAATTCATCGCAACACCAACAAAATTCTTTCACACATGCAAAGACTTTTTTTTTTTTTTTATGATCTTGCCTTTTTTCCAAGGTTTAACAGAGAACAAAGTATTGTAACCTTTTGTTTTGGCTACTTGAACGTAACAAAAATATATGAAACTTACATCTTTGTATTTAATGAGTGAATTCTGATGATGTAATTGCGAAATCTCATGACATAAGAACTAATTTTATGTTAACAGCTTAAATCTTTTAACGTAAAAGGTCAACACCATAAAACTTTAAACAGTCAAAATGTTTACAACTTTGAACATCTACATTCAGACTTCCACTTGAAAATGTAAATAACTAGAAACGATTACAGTACAAAAACCAGCACATATTAAACTTTCTGTAACTGCTTATAATATTGGCATTCATTTTTTGGCATTCAATGGCATTCATTTATTAGTAATGGCAGTCAACATGAGCAGGTAACAAAACAATGTGACTTACATAACAGTTCACGAGAAACTACCAAATTTCATACAAGTATGAAATTATTTTACATTTTGGTCTAAATCCATTTCTAACAATGGTGATACATTAACAATGTAAATTTTACTGTAACTATCAACAGTAAATAGATTTAGACCCATTCTGAAAGATTATTATCATTATCATCATCATCATCATTTTAATGAAAACCTAACCAAGTTTATTTTCACTGTCAACAGTAAACCTATACCTTTTTTAAAGATTCTTCTTATTATTATTATTAATTATATTATCATCATCATCACCATCATTATCAACGTCACTATCATCATCATCATCATCACTGTAACAAAAACCTAAGCAAGCTAAATTTATCAACCAACAATTTTCAACCATTTCTATTAAACCTTCAACATCAACATCAAACTAAACAAGTTCAGTTAAGTTACTTGTCTAACAGCTTTAAGGAATTTCTTTATTTATATATAAATCAGTATTTTTGTAAGCATACCTAAAAAAGAAAAAAAGGAAACAAAGAAAAAAGAAAAGATGTATGAAAGAGTAAAAGAAATATTAAATTTAATTTGGTCTGAAAACTGAAAAAAAATATCTGTTTTTTTTTTTTAATCTGTAATTGATAATTTTTTAATTTTTTTTTTTTTTTTATTTTCGAGGCAACAGAGAGACAGAAAGAAATAGAATAAAATAGGAATGAATGAAAAGTTTTTTTCTATAACAATCGCTCAGCACATTTTTATTATGAACTAAGAACCTTTCAAATAACCAGAGAAAAAAAACAACAAAAAAAACAACTTTCTGCGCTGAAAAATGAAAGACGTTCTTGGCGGTGAAATGTTTTGCTAGCTAAATTTGATAGAATCTCGTTTTTTCAACATCTTCTTTTCCCGATTAGCGACGAAGTCTTTGCGAATTCGACTGAGTCGAAGTTCTAGAATGTTGTTTATCTTCTGCACAATCTCCAAGGCAACAGCGTGGTCAGTCTCGAAGTCGTGATGTCGACACTCGTGTCCAGTGTGGTATGTCATCCTGAACACACTGCGACCTGCAACACAACAATACAATACATACAATACAATACAATACAATACAATACATACAATACAATACATACAATACAATATACAATACATTATTACACAATATATGATTATACAATACAATGCAATAACAATACATACAATATTATACAATACATAAATAAATAAGTAATTCAGTAAGTAGGCAAATAAAGTAAAATGAAAATAAATTTAAAAATATGTAAATAATACAATACAATAAATTATTATACAAATACAATACAATACAAAATAAATAGATAGAATAAATAAATAGAATAAATAAATAAATAAATAAGTAATTCAGTAAGAAGGCAAATCAAATAAATTGAAAATAAATAAAAAATAAATAAATAAATAAAATAAAAAAAAATTAAAAATAAAATAAGTAAATTTAAAAAGAAAATAAAGTAAAAATAAATAAATAAAAATTAAAATTAAATCAAATCAAATAAATAATAAATAATTTTAAAAAATAATACGAAATTTGCAACAAAAACAGTTTTTACACAATTCTTTATAACCAATCACTTTACAAACAATTCTTTGGGTCCCATTTTGTTTTTCACTAAGTAATGTTTTCTATACTCTCTCTATGATTTCATTCTCCAAGCTTAGCCAAAATATGTATTATTCTTTTTTTTTTTTTTGAATTTTACTAAAAATTAAAACAAAATGTCAGATAATTTTAATTACAGTGTAGAAATATAAAAACTAATTTTTTTTTTTTTAAAAAAAATTACAAGTTACCATTTGACTTCTGTTCAAGGATGTCGCAGTCAGCGATGCTGTCAGCATCATAGGTGACTGCACGTTGCCGGAACAGTTTTACTGCACCTTTACTAGCTACAGGATCGATCTCTACTTTCTCTCCACTGATACCTGTAATCAAAAAAACACACCTGTAATTAAAATACAGTTTTACTGCGCCTTTACTAGCTACAGGATCAATCTCTGTAATCAAAAAACACATCAGTACTGAGTTAGTTATCAAGAATGCAGGTAAATAAAGAAATTAATTTTATTCCCGTTTATTATTATTACTTTCACCTTTAAATCTAAAAAAAAATTAATAATAACAAATATAACTTGTATTGATTATCAACCAATGCTGTAAGTAAAGAAATTAATTTTATTCTTGTTTATTATTATTACTTTCACCTTTAAATCTAAAAAAAAAATTAAAAATAAATATGACTTGTATGGCTGACTATGTATGACTTGTAATGATGACTATGTATAACTTGTACTGGTGACTACTTACCAAGTTGTACGTCAGAGTTAGTTCTAAGTCTGTGTACCATGCTGACTATATATGACTTGTACTGGTGACTAGTTAAGGATTCTGCTGCATCTGAAGAGTCCTGTCTCTCCACACCTTCTGCTTCTCCTCGTGTACCTGCCAATTTTATATGTTTATATATCTGAACTTTTATAACACAAAATAATCGAGATGTTAATTATATGATACAATATAATACTATATAATTATTTCATCTATGTATGACATATATATATATATATATATATATGACATTGGCAGTTATGTTAACAAATTATGAAAGATGAAAACAAAATTTAAGTAAAGATGGAAAGAAGGAAATGTTTTAATATTTAACAATGTCTGTCCTCAATACCTGCTGATACTGTTATGATAGTGGACCAGTCATTCCTACTAGCCACAAGCGATGTACTATCCCACAGACAGGACAGTACAAACCACAGCTTTTGTCACTGTAGTAAATTGATCACATGCTTTAAGGATAAAACAGTTCTGTGCATACACCAGATGGGTTAGACCTAAAAACCCACTGCAACTTCGTTATACCAATGTGTAGAACCTCACTGATTTCAATGAGAAATAGTTCAGAAAAAAAAGGGCAATCCAGTTATCCATTTCATATTCAGAAGAAATATTATTATGTTCCAATCCAACCATAATAATAATCCAATTGCCTTGAACTGCAGGTGTTTGTTATAACCAAAAGATCTATTTATTTCCTGTAATCAATCAAATGTTGAAAAGGTAACTTACTGTTTTCTCTGACCAGACAAAACTCCATTGTATCCATGGAAGAGAGGGTACTCTCCAGATCAATGGGTACCCTAGGCTCATCCTGCTTCTCCAGATTGTAGTTCAAACCTGCACACAGACATTTAAATATTAAACACGCAATGTAACAGAGACAGATACTCACACACAGGCAGGTTAACTGGAACAATGTGTTTCTTATCTGTGTGATGTAAAGAAAAAGAAGAAGAAGAAGAAAAGAAGAAGAAGAAATTACTGGCAAGAAATGTGTGTACTCTGTAGTAAAAATGTATCTAATTATTTTATATACTAGGCCTTTATACAGTCCTCATACAATTCAAAATTTTTAAAACATATATGTCTATCTATATATAGATTATTATTATTATTATTATTATTATTATTATTATTATTATTAGTGTTACGGTTATTATTATTATTATTACTATTACTATTATTATTATTATTCCAGCTTTAAAAGATCTGCCCCAGTATTGTTAAATGTATCACTACATTACCTTTAAACACATATTTACAATCAAAACCGTTCCAGAACTTCATTATAACTTCAGTTCTTTTTTTATTTTGTTTGCTGACCAATGTAACATTTATTACCAGCTGCAAATTAAAGAATTCAAATAATTAAAAAACAGATTAAAAGTTCACCTGGTCTGACTTTGATCTTTCGTCTTCTGATCACTTTTTCAAGTATCACTTTCATGGGAATGTTTGCACTTTGAACCTGGAACTTGTTGAATCCCCGATTAGGAACAGTCCTAAGAATATATTGTCAGAAATATAATCAACACAGTAAAATATATCATGCACTAAAATAATAATTATAATTAATTAAGGATTGTAAATAATTAAAATACTGTTGTAAATAATTTAAAAATTCTTTTTTTTATATACATTATGTAACTATCAATGAATTTTAAGTAATTAAAATAAATTTACAAATAACTGAAACATAACTTTAAAAATAACTAAAACTGAATTAATTGAATGTAATGTAATGACCACTCAAAATATTATAATTTTTAAATACACTTTTAATTTCCTTTTTTTATTTATTTCTCTATATTAACTTATTATTAAAATTACTACTACTAATAGCAGTATTCTTCTTCTTCTTCTTCTTATTATTATTATTATTATCATTATTATTATTTATATCATTTTTTCTTTCTTTATTTATATATCTGTATATTTTATATACTTTATTTATTTATTTAACAACACCCCATGCCAGTATAAAATAAAACTGCCTACTGGCTTCATTCAAAGATGAAAACTCTGCTAAAGCTACTCACACTGTGACTACTAGAGAAGATTTCGGTGCTAAAAGCTACTCACACTGTGACTACTAGAGAAGATTTCAGTACTACTCACACTGTGACTACTAGAGAAGATTTCGGTGCTAAAAGCTACTCACACTGTGACTACTAGAGAAGATTTCGGTGCTAAAAGCTACTCACACTGTGACTACTAGAGAAGATTTCAGTGCTAAAAGCTACTCACACTGTGACTACTAGAGAAGATTTTGGTGCTAAAAGCTACTCACACTGTGACTACTAGAGAAGATTTCGGTGCTAAAAGCTACTCACACTGTGACTACAAGAGAAGATTTTGGTGCTAAAAGCTACTCACACTGTGACTACAAGAGAAGATTTTGGTGCTAAAAGCTACTCACACTGTGACTACTAGAGAAGATTTCGGTGCTAAAAGCTACTCACACTGTGACTACAAGAGAAGATTTTGGTGCTAAAAGCTACTCACACTGTGACTACTAGAGAAGATTTTGGTGCTAAAAGCTACTCACACTGTGACTACTAGAGAAGATTTCGGTGCTAAAAGCTACTCACACTGTGACTACAAGAGAAGATTTTGGTGCTAAAAGCTACTCACACTGTGACTACTAGAGAAGATTTTGGTGCTAAAAGCTACTCACACTGTGACTACTAGAGAAGATTTTGGTGCTAAAAGCTACTCACACTGTGACTACTAGAGAAGATTTTGGTGCTAAAAGCTACTCACACTGTGACTACTAGAGAAGATTTCGGTGCTAAAAGCTACTCACACTGTGACTACAAGTGAAGATTTTGGTGCTAAAAGCTACTCACACTGTGACTACTAGAGAAGATTTTGGTGCTAAAAGCTACTCACACTGTGACTACTAGAGAAGATTTCGGTGCTAAAAGCTACTCACACTGTGACTACAAGAGAAGATTTTGGTGCTAAAAGCTACTCACACTGTGACTACTAGAGAAGATTTTGGTGCTAAAAGCTACTCACACTGTGACTACTAGAGAAGATTTTGGTGCTAAAAGCTACTCACACTGTGACTACTAGAGAAGATTTCGGTACTACTCACACTGTGACTACAAGAGAAGATTTTGGTGCTAAAAGCATCACTGTGACTACTAGAGAAGATTTGGTGCAAAAAAGCTGCTCACACTGTGACTACAAGAGAAGATTTCATGTTCTCACACTGTGACTACTAGAGAAGATTTCGGTGCTAAAAGCTACTCACACTGTGACTACTACAGAAGATTTCGGTGCTAAAAGCTACTCACACTGTGACTACAAGAGAAGATTTCGGTGCAGGCTGTGATGAAGGACGCTGGACTAGAGCAAGTTTGGCAAAACCAAATTTGGAGACAGGCTCCCTGTTGTCTAGACTGGGAAAATCCATGTCCACCTCCCCATCATCCTCAGCAATGTGCAAACAGTACAAGTCAATGTTCTCACTGAAACCCAGGAACAGCATTACAACAACAACAACAATAATAATAATATATAAACAACAACAACAACGTTAATAATTAATTAAAAAAAATAATAATATATAAAGGTGTGTGTAAAAAAAAAAATAATAATAATTAATAATATAAACAAATTTTTTATCACAATGAAAGAATTATACATGTAGGTTTATAGTTTTAACTCGGATGAAAAATACGTCTAAAAATTATTTAAATGAAATACTTGAAGTGATATTAAAATTAAACCATCAAAACAAAGGAAAACTATAAATGCTGGTTTTAATAAATCACCACATCTTCGTAAGAAAAGAGTTTGTCAAAAACGAGAAAAACGATGAACTAGAGAAACAATGTTTAATTAAATGAACAAAGATCTCAAAAAAATAACATCCCATTACAACTTTTTGTTTTAACTAGTCACTTACTACATTTCATAATCTCTTACTAAAAAGGGGCATCATGATTAAAAATCTTAGTTCAGCCACAAATTGTCTACCAGAAGTAATCAAAAGTCTGAAAATGAGCTGTGACAATAACAGTAAAGATTGAGACTAAAAAAAATAGCCAAGTTAAACTCTATATCCAGACAGCTCTACACAGAACAGTATGAAAGAATGTTAACACTTCCTTAAAAATTACTTGTCAAAAAAAAAAATATATATATATAAAATGTTTGCTAGGTAGAGTAAAAAAAAAAAAAAATAGGGTATTATTACAATTATTGTTTTATTCTGAAGTTATTTTTCTAAGTGTAACATATAAACACCTGCCTCATTTTGGGTTCTCTTCCCTCATTGGTGTATTGCCAGCAGATCAGACCAATCAAATCCTGGACCTTGGCTGTTGCCGTGACGATCACAGGCATGGGATATGACCTTTCAGAGGGCGGTGCCATTGTGAGGTAAATGTCAATCTTCTTTGTTCCCATGCCAACACTGGTCTGAACAGAAGTGCACAACACAGGTAATTTTAATACAGGTAAATTAATTTTATTTTTTCAAATGACAATTTCATTAATGATGAATAATATTATTATAATATCTCAAATCCCTAGTTACAAACTACTAGGGATTTCTTAATCAGAAGGAATAACAGAATCTTAAAAACAACTTTAAAAAGGATGTCCACAGAAACACAGAATAGTTCATGGATTAAAGAAACATTCTTAGAACAGAAAACAGAAACTGGGAACTGGGGAGGGTAGATCTTACCATCTGTTGACTTCCCATTTCTGTTTTCTGTTTTAAACTCAACCAGTAACATAACATAACATTTTTATAAGAGATTATATGAAATGCTGTAACTCATTAATTAAATGTCAAATCAAAATAAATTATCTTAGTCAAACAAATTAAATGTGCTTAATTATTTATTCACTTGATGAATGTATATTTAATAACGTTTTATATATAATCTAATTATCATTTAATAACATTTTATATATAATTTAAAAATTATATACAGATCTGAAAAATAATAAAAATACTGATGTAACAATCTTTAGTTTCCTATACTAAATAAGTAAATATATAAAAGGTAGATTTCGTAAAGGGACATAATTCTTAAAACAATTAGCCTTGTGTTTTTATAGTTAATATAAGATTAATTATAAAATATTCTTGAATATTGTCATGAAGGCTTTTCTCTGATAAACAGATTAATTCATCATACACGGAAGTTCATGCACATAAAATACATTCATTTATTGGTCAGAGAAATGAAATAGATGTGGTTGTTTAGTTTTGGGGTTTAATCCAGTAAAAACAAGACTTGATAATGGGACATAACTCTAAAAACATTTACCCGTCCATCAAATTTGGCATATTCTGAAAAGAGGTTGCCTCCCTTGGACGCAGTAGACAACATCTGACTGAGAAGTGAAGTTTTCTTCTCTTTTTCTTTCTTTTCTTCCGGGACCAGGTCAGTTTTCTTCTCAAACAAATTCTTCTTATCTTCAGCTAATATACATAAAACATTAACTATTACATATATATATAAATATATACATAAAACATTAACTATTATATACATGTTAGTCATCTACCTATATATGTGTATATATATAATAAGATGTGTACTTCAGAAACAAATGTTATATCAAAATATTTATGTATAAGTTTGTTGTGTTTGTCTAGGTGTGGGTATATGTGTTATTCTCTGTGTATGTGAGTGTGTGTGTGTGTGTATGTGTGTGTGTGTATGTGTGTGTGTGTGTGTGTGTGTGTGTGTGTGTGTGTGTGTGTGTGTGTGTGTGTGTGTGTGTGTGTGTGTGTGTGTGTGTGTGTGTGTGTGTGTGTGTGTATGTGTACGTGTGTGTATGTGTGTGTGTGTGTGTAAGTGAAATATTAAAGGTTTACGTGTAAGTTCAACTGTCGTGTTTCTCCAGGTGACAGTTTTCACTTTGCACTGACTCCTTTTCTCCTTCTTCATTCTCTCCAGTCTCTGAGCTGTGTTTGACCTCCTACGATGAGCTCCTACAAACACAACAACAAAACAAATACTGTCACATTAAAATATCATCAATAGATTGTTTCAACAATGACGAATTGTGTTTTTACTATTCAGATGGGTTCAATGTTTTTTGTCAAATATCAACTGAAATGATCTATAATCATTAACTTACAGTTGTCCAAATGTTTTTAATCATAAAGGTATATAATGGAAAAAAATTTGCTATGTTATGTAATTCATAAGATATATTTTTAACAATGGGCTGTTATTTCCATTGTTATACAATTTAAAATGTGTTTTTTTGTGTACAGATGGTTTTGGTATTTTTGTCATTACGTCAGTAATCTATAATCATTAATTTACAGTTGCCTTAATGTTTTTAATCATAAAGGAAAAAATGATGGAACAAAAGATACTAAATTATATAATTCATAAGATATATATTAACAATATGTTATTTTTATTTCAATTGTTATAGAATTTTTTTCAAAAATCCCAAACGATATAATACAAGGGTTTCCTTCATTCTTCAGGATTTCAAACTGAATTTAACAGACATGAATAAATAATTTAAAGTAAAGTTAAACTGCTTACTGATGGCTTAATTTAATTTAAAAATTAATGAAATCCATGCTAAAGGTTGTATTATATTAAAAATTATACCTAACTTTTATTATAAAATCTAAGCATTCTTTCAGCTTCAACTTTTCCATTAGGAGGAGTTATTATGAAATTATCTCCCCTTACAGATATTTATTTCTTTCACACAAAATACCTAATTTCAAGTCTTACAAATTTTGAGGATATTGCTACTGATTAATTAACTTGCTTAAATTTGAATTAACAAAAAATGTTAAATTTAACACTGTTAAATAATAACTAACGAAACAAAATTAAAAGATGGTCAAAAATCAAAGTACAGTTACATCAGTAAAATTGAAATAATATTGAAACATGATGTCACTGAAACATTCATTAATACATCAGAAATGATTATAAAATAAAAGTTAAAAGATAAACTTTATAAAAGTTACCATAATCCATGTCAGCAATGATTTCGTATGAGTGAGAAAGTTCACCATCAGAAATATCAAGTCCACTATCACTGTGAATGTCATCTTTACCACTGAAGTAAAAACAATAAGACTAATATATAATAACAACTTCAACAACAATCATCATCATCATTATCATAATACTAACACAAATGAGAGGATGATAATAGTAATAATGATGATAAGAATTACCAATAATAATAATAAACAACTGTGATAATGATAATAATAATAACAATAACAATAATAATACTGATAATCATTATTATATCTGTTCATGTATATGTAGTTACTTTGTAAACACATTAAGTATTTATATGCATTTGTATACTAAATCAATAAAACAAATATGTTTAGTAAAATGTATTATACTATTTTCTAGCTACTTCTACTACCGACCCATTTTAGAAGCAAACTACTTTCAGCGTATATATATATATATACACATATACACACACACATACATACACACACATACATACACACACACACACACAGAGAATGAGAGAGAGAGAGAGAGAGAGAGAGAGAGAGAGAGAGAGAGAGAGAGAGAGAGAGAGAGAGAGAGAGAGAGAGAGAAAAAAAATGTTTACCTTTCAGTCCAGTAAGAACTGTAGGGGTGAGATCGTTTGTTTTTCCTCTCGTTATCCTCAGTTTCAATAATAAGTTCACACATACCTGTGTCGTCACTGGTAACAAACGAGTTACGAATGTGTGACACTAAAAACTCCACATTATCCATCATCGCCATGTTTGTTTGTATTAATAACAAATCATCCTGGAAAGAAAATAGTTTTTAAACAAAATTAAATAGCTACACATGAAAGGCATTATTATTATTATTATTATTATTATTATTATTATTATTATTATTATTATTATTATTATTGTAGTTTATTATTATTTTTATTGGGGATTTTTTGTTGTATTTATTATCATTATACGATTATTATATTTGGTGGTGTTAATATTATTATTATTATTATTATCATTATTAGTAGTAGTAGTAGTAGTAGTAGTAGTAGTACTTTTTTAAATTATTATTTTATTAACAAATCAAGTGGAAAAAATATTTAAAAAACAAAATTATTGTTTGAATGTGACAATATTTTTTTTAATTAATATTACTAACTCAATAACTGTTCACTATTATCATCGTCATGCTGAAAACAGTTCTTATATAATTCGTTTCTATTTCCTTAATAAAAGTAGCTAACAGTTCTTATTTTGACGTTCTCCTATTAATTATAAAGTAATTTTTATTTTTATTTTTATTTTTATTATTTTTTTTTTTTTTTTTCTGGCTGGAACTTGAGGAGAATGAATATATAGAGTTTATTTTTAATGTATTGACGAAAATAACTAGTGACGTCTATATAAACTATGACAAAAACTGAAACTTACCAGATACAAGATAGATTAACCGGAAGTATTTGTTTGACAAGCAGTACCCGAGTCCGAGACCATGCTACAGACTACGACACGATAAGAGCGTTTCCTGTAAAACACCATTAATAATTGATATTTTTCTTTGTGTAAACTAGTTAGAATTTATCCGGTGCAATGATGCAGATGTTATAATAGTCAACGTTTCCTGGATTATTCCGTAATACCGTTAAAACGTTCATGCGAAAAGCAATGTCTAAGTCGCCATTGTTCCTTTGTAGTATACTTCCTCCTTTGACGTGAGATCCGACGATGATATAGCTTAGAGCTATGTGTATAAATCATAATAAAAAGAAAAACACAGTCGTGTTATGGACCAGTTATGGTAAAAACATGGTTTTAATACTGGACGGAATCTGTATTAATTTACTGTGTGTGTGTGTGTGTGTGTGTGTGTGTGTGTGTGCGTGAAATGTTAATATATAAATAAATAATCTGAATATTTCTAGTAAAGAAAGATAATCAGGTAATCTGTGTTACTCAACGTTTATTTATTTATTTGTTTTCTTCTTATTTCCATTTCATTCGTGTAACAAATTATATTTAGTTTGGCAATTTATTTATTTATTTGTCTTCTTATTTCCATTTCATTCGTGTAACAAATTATATTTAGTTTGGCAATTTCGATAAGCAATAAAATATTTGAATGCTCAAGAGAACAAACAGGGGCAAAAATTATTAAAATGTGCAAAATAAATTAAGTGACAAAAACAAAAAGTTAATTAATTATCGTTTTCTATATCGTATTCTTTTTATTCTTCTTTTCTTTTTCTTTTTTCCCTTTTTTTTTTTTTTTTTTTTTTTTGTAACAAAAATGATTTTTTTTTTCAGTGGTGATTTGGTCTGTCACATATTTCTGTCGTTTATTAATAAGGATAATGTTTCTCCATAGTTTTAATCATAAAGTGTCGGATAAAATATAAATGTAACCACTGAGGGCTAACTTACTATGAAATACTAGTAGTTTCTAATATTCAGTTGAGAGAGAGAGAGAGAGAGAGAGAGAGAGAGAGAGAGAGAGAGAGAGAGAGAGAGAGAGAGAGATCTTTGATAATAATAAAATATTAATAGGTTTATTAATGACTCTCTCTCTCTCTCTCTCTCTCTCTCTCTCTCTCTCTCTCTCTCTCTCTCTCTCTCTGTCTGTCTGTCTATCTGTATGTGTGTGTGTTTTGTAATTTCATATTTTGCATTTTAAAATGTATATTTGAAAATTCAAGTTAATTGTGATATATAAAACTCGCTTGACATTCAATAATACCAAAGTCAGGAATTAAAACAAAAATGTAAAGGAACATTTTTCATGTATCGTCACGGTATAAAAGCTTATAAAGTGTTTTATTAACAAGTGAATACAAAAACCTTAATTAATCTCTTTGTTAGCGCAGGATTATTTTTTTATCAGAAATAAAACATTTTGAAGCATACAAAATGTATTTACGGAATGTTATCAGCTATTTAAAAAGTACACATTAGACGTTCTATTTATAGTCCTCTAATCTCAAGTCTGCGCCAGTTTGATTTATGAAAGAGAAAAAGAAAAAAAAAAATGTAAATTTTCTCTGGTCTCGTCTACGCGAGAGCTAATTTCATGCGGGGCAGATAACCATTAATTTCTCGTAATCATTTAGTACGTAACAAGTAATAGTGTTGTTTAATTGCCTACGTCTGTATCAGCGAGTTGTAAATAGACGTGTTACACACAGCTGTCTCCGCCGAGACAAACATTATCATATTATAGTCATTTAGTAGGACACAGATGGCGCTGCGCGCGCACCAGTAAGCAACAAGTAGACACCGTTTCGTAATCCACCATGAAATTTTCGCGCGTTTTTGTAATTGAACTTCTTTGAACTTGCTTGTAATGCAAATGTGATTTCCATGGAGACGAGTTATAACTATAATTACTTAACATTATAGTTCGCAGAGACGGCTTAATAATATAAACTAGCTCTGTATCTCTTGACAAAAGAATTACATCTCTCGAGCTGACTGAGCCAACTAGCACGCGAGCTAAGGACGCGGTTCTGTTGTAAATTCTGCCACGGTTATTACGTTACGCTTATTTTTAATGTTAACGTTATTTAATATATTAACGTAACCTTCTGAACCTCGAAATAATTCATTTGTATTTCTGAATTACGAGAAACGTTATTCTGAAGATAAATGATAATTAAATGTATTTTAAGATTTTAATAAATAAAGAAAGCATTAAAAAAAAAATGAATAAGCAAAGAATGAAAATTAATAAATAAACAGAAATAATGAAGTAATAGTAATTCATTTGTATTACTGATTTACTAGACTGAAAATAAAGCAAAAAAAAAAAAATAATAATAAAAAATAAAAACAACAACATAAAAGCAGACTCTTGTATGAATCTAGAACCATAGTTAAATACATTTTAATAAGTTAAGAAAAAAAATTCTACAAATAAATATGCAAACAAAACAAAATAAATAAATAAAAATAAATAAAATATTTAATAAATAATTCCTTTTATGTTTAGTTTAAAAACAGAACGTTAAATAAATTTTAATTTAAAAAAAGAACGTTAAATCATTTTTAAGTAAGAAGACATTTATATAAATATGTGGTTAGATATAGGTATTGACAGAGAGAGAGAGAGAGAGAGAGAGAGAGAGAGAGAGAGAGAGAGAGAGAGAGAGAGAGAGAGAGAGAGAGAGAGAGAGAGCCTCCTAACTTAGAAAAATATTTGTACTGTATAAAATTCTGTAGACTAAAACAGAGAAAAGCAACAAAACTTAAATTTATATTTTACTAACAATATTTCTATAGCAGAATGTTCAGGGCATACGCAGTTGTGTTCATTTGTGATGGAACAACGCTTATATTTTAAACCCAGCTGAGATACTGAGGTGTACTGTGGCAAATATATATATATTTTGTATTATCGAGTTGTATTAATGCATTTGTATATGAATGCAAATATATATATATATATATATATATATCAGAAAAAAGACAAAAAGAAGGTTTGTATGATGACACAAATGACGTTATAAACGAGATAATAAAATAGTTTATAACCGACACATAAGGTAAAAAATGTAGAAATACATATGTTAGAAAGTAAAAAAATAAAATATTTTTTAGTTTTTGATGCTTACATTTCTCACTAAAGACACCACTAAAAAATATGACTAGAGTGTTTGTGTATACATGTATTTGTATGTGCGTGCATGTGTTTTATGTTGTGCGTACTGTTCTTGTGTGTATGTATGTTTATGTGTATCTATGTAGTCTTTCTTTCCTTTTTTTCTTTTTTTTTTTTTTTTTTTTTTTTTTATATATTTTTTTAACTGTCGACTTGAGTGTTTCTCATTAATTTATTAATAGCTTGTTTTTTTGTGTGTTTTTTTTTTTGTTTGATTTGATTTAATTCACTCAGGATTTGCAATATTTGTCACATTTATTAATTACATTTATTTTTCAAAACAATTTTACTTTCCTGTATTACAAAAGACAAAAAAAAAAAAAAAAAAAAAAAAAAAAAATAAAAAAAAAAAAAAGGTGAAAGAAACATTACTGAATCGTATTCTTTCACGCAGCACGTCAAATTAATAACATAGATTGTACCCGTGTTTTCATTCTCCATGTATTATTCAAAGGATTCGACGACGAAGCGTTTTCTCGTCGTGTTTTCTCGGGCGTTTTACGGTTTAGGTCGAATGGCCACTGTTTTGGAAACCCGCCCGAAGGTAGCGCGCTAACAGCAAAGCCGCACGATATTTTCGAGTGATGTGATTGTTGAAAATCACGGATATATCAACTGGGAATTTCCCCTGCTCATTAAACTTTCACTGGGTCATCACTATTGCATGTTAATTGCTACACTCGAAACCCAAGAGCTGACTTCTACGGAGCCGAAATGGGCCGATGATTCAATATTTGCAAAATCAAGCAAAAGAAAACTCTCGCCCTAGAGAGTTCCCCGATATGACGTGTGCAAATCTATCCATTTTTAATGTACGTAATTTCCGCTGCGTGTTTATTTAGCCGTGTACGGATGTTAACACAAACAAGCGCAGCTCCAATCTCCATATCTTAACAGTTTCATTTCAGTATCAGTTTCTGTATCTCTACAGGTTTGATTCTCTCTACAAATTAAAATAATAAATAGTTTTAGCTGTGCATACTTATTAAATATTAAATATATGTGGATGGATTTAGTTTAATGTTACCATGTAATTATTATTATTTTTTTTTTTCCCCCAATAAAAAAGGACTCGAAAACGTTATCAGTTATAATTATGATTTAAATTTATGCGATAAAACCCGATATTTTTTATGCTAGATAAAATGAGATTGTATTTCAATTGTTGCAAAATTTACAATAAAGAATTGTTCTAATTATTTTTTTTTTCTGTCTTTAAAAAAAAAAAAAAAAAAAAAAAAAAAAAAAAAAAAAAAAAAATTATTCACACTAAATATATCAATTTAATAAACGTTAAATTAATTTGCTTGTATTCATTCATTCCTTCATTTATTTATTCTTCATTTTCTTATTCATTTGCTTATCAATATGCCAGCGTGTTACTAAAAATAGAAATTTTCGGCACGTGAGGTTCGCGTGGTGACCCGAGGCAATAAATCTACACAGGATGAGCTCATTAGAGGAGATGGTTTATTAACAACTGTTATTTCTAATATAGAATAAAAACTAAATACCAGCAAAAAATAAGAAAAGAAAGAAAGAAAGAACGATAGAAAGGTAGATATATAGATAGATTGTTTAGCAGTTGTGTTATATCTAATATAACTAAACACCAGCAAAGAAAAAATGAAGAAAGATAGCTAGATAGATAGATAGATAGATAGATAGATAGATAGATAGATAGATAGATAGATAGATAGATAGGTAGGTAGGTAGGTAGACAGATAGGTAGATAGACACACAGACAAATATATAGATAGACAAATCGCAGTTAAGAAACAACCAAATAACTAACTAACTAACTAAATAATTAATATATTAAATGGTTTGCAGATTAAAATTATCATTTACAACTACGACAGTGCACAAAGTATTTCAAAGAAATTGAAAAACTAAAACTATTAAAGATAAGTTTCGAAATCGATATTGCTTTGCACACCTTCTGGATTATTTCCCTTAGAAGCTATTATCATATGACTGCGTAAATAAATACTGCACAATGACGTCATATAAGTTAATTCCGTACCTGACTGTTAATTAATTACGAATTAAAATTATATAAAACTGCATAACCTATTCATAACAAGTCAAGATTATGTGAACGTAAAATAATTAATATTAAAAGTGTCATAATAATTGCTTTCCTCTCTTTAAATGATTATGAAAGAAAGCACAGTAGCTCAGTAGGAATCTTCGTGGAATTGTCAAACTTTATTATTAACAGAAATTAGGCTCCTGTAATACAACAATTACACAACAAAGGCAAAAATATCTGCTTGTTACGCCACAGGTCCACGTTAAGTTGAGCAAGATCGAAAGAATCAGTTGTCAAATTCGTGGCATTTATTGCATGTAAATATTTTCCGTTTCGCTTCATTCCTCCATGTCCAGATTCAATAAGTTTATATCGTCGTTGTACGCGTTTCCGATCCTTACCTAATTTCGACTCCCCTGCGCGGTGGTAGCGATGCCTCAAACATTAAATTATACTCACCGATGACGTTTGTGGGTCTTTTTTATTTTATTGTGTTACGTGAAACTAACGAAATTATTAAATTATTTGTTATAAAGCTTCACTTATGAATGGAGCTAATTACAATTACGAATACTCCAGAGAGACAGGATGTTTTGTGGGATTGATGCTAAAGACCAATTAAACACCGTTGAGGGGGCAAAAAGGAGGGATTTACGAATAAAGAATAAAAGTTTTTTTACATTGTTATAATGAAAAATTTATATTTTGCATTTGTTTTTGTTTTTTGTTTTATTTTAATTAGCATTAAAATTGCATTGTTATTATTTGTATTTGTTTTGTTTGTTGTTGTGTTTTTCGTTGGTTTATTTATTTATTTATTTATTTATTATTTTACTGTTATAATTTTAATCAGTATTTATTTATTTATTTATTATGTATAATTATTTATCATTATTGTTTTTGGCTCTTCTTTTTTGTTGTTTTTGTTATTTTTGGTTTCTTTCTTGTATTTTTTCCCAAAATCATTAATCACATTTATCACAAATCGATTTCGATATTGTTAAATTTAATCTTATTGAAATATTTTTAAAATCCACTTTTTACATCACCAGTTTCATATTTTATAAGCCATCTGTAAAATTTGTGTAAAAAAAAATAAAAAATAAAATAAATATAAGCCTTTTTTCAGTTCCTGAAATTCTGTTATTTTAAACTGTATATCTCTTTATCTAACGATGCACTCGTCTATGGTTACATGACGTCATCACTATTGTTTAGAATCACTCAGAGAAGAAATCATTGCCACGGCTTCGCGTCCATTTTTTTATTTTTTATTTTTATTTTTGCAGTTAGCAGCAGCGGATAGTTTATGTGTGACATCCCATAAACAGGAGAGTATATACCTCGCCTTTATTATTATTATTATTATTATTATTATTATTATTATTATTATTTTTATTGTTATTATTATTATTAATTTTTAGAAGCAACAGCAGTAGTTGTCATATTATATATTTGAAACAGTAGTAGTAGTCGTAACAGCTGCAATTAGTAGAAGTAATAGCACAGTTAGAAGAAGTAGTAGACATATTACTATCAGTAGCAGCAGCAGTAGTAGTCGTACTAATAGTAGTAGGAGCAGTTGTTGTTGTTGTTGTACTACTAGTAAAACACCAGCAGTATTATTACTGTCGTCGTCATTATTGGTTATTGCTGCTGTTGTTGTTGTTATTCTTCTGTCCTGTTTTGTTGTTGTTCTTTTTATGTCATTTCGTTTTTCAATCCACAATTACATTTCGAACATACGTTTTGAAGTTTATCACATACATCAAATAAATAAATTATATTACTGCGGTGGAAAGCAGTTAAATTGATTAATAGCGCTCATATTTGTTTTATTTCTGGCTTTTAATTTAATAATGAAGACATACATGGATTTATCGTGCACATATATTTTTGTTTATTTAATAATGTAAACTTCAAACAGACAATTCAATGATCGTGTTTATAACAACAGTGTGCTATTTCTCTCTTGGAAACTGTTTTGTTAGGTGTGTGTGTGTGTGTGTGTGTGTGTGTGTGTGATGTGTGTGTATGTACATGTATGTCTATGTATGCATGAGCGATGAGAGAGAGAGAGAGAGAGAGAGAGAGAGAGAGAGAGAGAGAGAGAGAGAGAGAGAGAGAGAGAGAGAGAGAGAGAGAGAGACCGATATACAAATACAAAACCAAATCATTCTTCATATATCATTATTTTCATTTTATTACTTATATACACGTATGGGAGATAACAAACAAGAAGGTAAAAATTATAGAGATAAATTAATGTAAATATATAAATAAATAAATATTAATTGCATAAAACCGCTCCAAGAGCAAATAAACATAAATGAATTAAATTTAAATAATTTAGAACATATTACTATACACAGCAATATGACGCACACTTGAATGATACTCACAAAAACAGATGTCATGACATAGTGTACATATATACAGAAACATATATAGAGTCAAACATAGGTACAGAAACATTAATGTATGTGCGTGCGTGCGTGTGTGTGTGTGAGAGAGAGAGGTTACTAGATATGTAGACAGGAAGACAGGCTTATATCAAAACAAAGTAGACAGACGCATGCACGCACCAACACACACACACACACACACACACATACGTACTGAATTGATGTTTATTTACACTGAATATAATTACAACACACGCACAAAATAATTGTACCAAAAGAAGTAAGTAGTTTTCACAGGATTAGGAATCTAGAAATCGTTTACTGAATAATCTCTACTCCATGTTAAAAGCAGAATTATAAAATTACATGTGATAGTGATATGCACGATCAATAAATTTAAAATAAAATAAAAAACAGATGTTACAATAATAATAATAAGAAGAAGAAGAAGAAATAATTTATAATTAATAATAATAATATTAAAAGATTATAATAACAATAATAATAATAATAGTAATAATAATAGTAATAATAATAATAATAATAATAATAATAGTAGTAGTAGTAATAATAATAATAATAATAATAATAATAATAATAATAATAGTGTGTTTCTTTACCGTTACAAGGCGATGACAGATATATTTTTCGAAACTACAGTAATGTTAACATAAACTCATAGACTGGTTGAAAAGGTGATTTTACTAAACAGTAGTCCATTCTGATTACACACTAAACCTAAAAAAGTTTTAATTCTAAAATGAGATCACTTTCCTCAAAGCTTTATTCGTTGTCGCTTCTGAAAAATCGGCTCACAGGTAAAACATTAATATACAAAAAATGAAAGAAAAGAATTCTGAGATCAAAACTACTCGATATAGTATTAAAAGTGATATAAAAAAAAATAATTAAATAAAGACATTAAAACATTGTTCCTCTAAATGTATCGGTACGGGTGCGATTTTCAAAAACATAATTTGAATAAAGATTTTTTTTTTATTTACAATCGTTTGCTTTGCTAGTTTAGACAAACCAATCTTTACTGACAATAAAGTATTATTAATAATATAAATACATCTTTCCTATTTATAACTGTCTGTTTTAGTCCTTCCCAACACTCAACCAGACTGATAATAACGTAAATAATAAGGAGCTAGCATTGTCGTTTTTGTTACTACTTGTTACTACTTGTTACTACTTGTTACTACTCTTGATTAAACAAGAAAAAGGACAATACCGTTATAAACGGGACCAGATCATACATACTTTATTATTAGGAAAGACTGGTCGTAAACTTAATTAAACAATTATTTTACACAGGAATTTTATTTATGCTATTTCACGTCCAGATACACACTTTAAATCGTACAACTTCGTTCAGATTCGCCATATTAAATCATTCTTCCGAAAACACCCGAACATCTACTTTTGTTTACTTGTTTGCATTTCATATTTTGGATGACATCTATCTTTAACCTGCGCATTTAATAATATTTGAAACATTAAAAACAGAAAACAAATGTTATATAGCAAAAAGAAAAATAAAAAAAAAAAAAAAAAAAAAAAAATAAAAAAGTATCGTTTCTCTTAAGAGTTCTAAATTCTAGTACTTGTTACCACTGTTACGATAAACCGAATCCATATTCATAAGTTACTGCACACTAGATGTATAATATAATATAATATAATATAATATAATATAATATAATATAATATAATATAATATAATATAACATAACAATATAATATAATATAAAATTTAAAAAAAAATGTAATCACATTTTTCAAATTTGTTTTGAAATGTATAGCAACATCATTCAGATGTTTTCTCTTTTTTAAAAACTAAAAATAAATGAACAAATAAACAAATAAACAAATAAAATCAAATAAAATTAAATAAAATAAAATTAAATCAAATTAAATTAAGTCAAATTAAATTAAATTAAATTAAATTTAAAATGTTCCACACAGTTTGTGACGTCATTTTTAAGTCCAGATGATTCATAGCTGCACATCTACTGTTCGTTTCGTCAATTTAAAAAAAAAAAAAAAAAAAAAAAAAATTTTTTACAGGAAACATACACACATACCCCTTTGTTTTGCCATCAAAGGATTCATTCTACTGATTGTCTTTCACAAACGGTTTGCAAGTTTTTCAAGTTTTGATTTACTAAAACGGTTCCCAAGAACAAAGAAATTTTTTTTTTTTTTTTTCATTCACAAGATATAAAAGAATAATTCTTCCTTTAGAATCATATGTGCTGATTGGTGTCGTTGTCGCTGTCGTATCTTTCGGTGGTTTTTTCTTTACGATTGTACGTCACATATATAATCTTATCTCTAGTAATGTTGGCGTTGTTGCTGTTGCTTTTGTTGTTACATTGTTTTGTCTACGTCTGGCGTAAGACCAGTACGACGTTCAGTTTTAAGTTGCTAAAATGTTGTCCTCGTTGTTGTTGCAGGTCTGCTTGTTATTTATGACTTTGTTATTATGCCTGCTGTCCTCATGTTTTTGTGTTGTTGTTGTTGTTGTCGTTGTAGCAGTAACAGGCGGTATATAGAGAAGACTACTCCAAATTCCTAACATTGTTTTTGTAACGTACAGAGTTTGTTTTTGACACAACGTTTCATATATATACTTTGTTCTTACGGTTCATGTCCTAGTAGTTGTAAATGATGATGTTGAAGACGCCGGTGACTCTCAATTCCTAATTTTGTAGCTGTAGCTGTTGTTGTGCATCTGCAAACTTATTTTTATCGTTTTAAGCTACAACTGCATAAATGAAACCAAAAACATCTCGAAGATCCTAATTCTCTAAACGTCTGCCTGCAACTTATCGTACCGACGTTTCGTAAATGTGTCGTTGTAGCTGTAGATCTCTCTCTCTCTCTACCTGTGACTCGTTATCTCGAGATGACGTCGCAGGTCGACCTTCCTCTGAAAGGAGCGCGCGCACTGGGTGCACGAGAAAGGCTTGTAGCCCGAGTGTTTGCGGCTGTGTGTGATGAGGTTGGAGGACTGACTGAAAGCCTTGCCGCATATTGTACACTTGTGTGGTTTCTCACCTGCAACGCGATGATAACAGAGTTAGTGATGATGATGATAGTGATAGTAATAATAATGATTTTGATAGTGATAGTAATAACGATGATGATTATGATAATAACAGTAACAGTAATAATGATGATGATGATGTTGATGATTTT
The DNA here is from genome assembly GCA_012295275.1 of Chrysomallon squamiferum. NCBI lineage: Eukaryota > Metazoa > Mollusca > Gastropoda > Neomphalida > Peltospiridae > Chrysomallon > Chrysomallon squamiferum. Next base: position 34,318,351 of record CM022672.1, on the reverse strand, counting down.
GGTGATGACTGTAATGTTGATGATGATAATGATGATGATCATAATAATAACAATAATAATGATACAATAATAACAGTAATAGTAACAATTATGAAGATATGATGATGATATAATAATAATAATAATAATAATAATTTTAACGATGATGATAATGACAATATAAATGGTAATCAGAATATTAATGACGACGATGATGATGATGATAATACACAGCACCGACGCCAATAACAACAAACAGAAAACTAATAAAAACAAACGAATGAAAAATAATTATGTCATTATCGTCATCATCATCATCATAATCGTTATTATTATTATTATTATTATTATTATTATTATTATTATTATTATTATTATTATGTGCTGTTGTTCTTGTTGTTGTTGCTACTACTACAACTGTTATTACTAAGCGAGATAATGTGTATGGTTTATGTTTATCTATAAAACGTTACCTGTGTGAATGTACGTGTGTTACCTGTGTGGATGTACGTGTGTTACCTGTGTGAATGTACGTGTGTCACCTGTGTGAATGTACGTGTGTTACCTGTGTGAATGTACGTGTGTCACCTGTGTGAATGTACGTGTGTCACCTGTGTGAATGTACGTGTGTCACCTGTGTGAATGTACGTGTGTTACCTGTGTGAATGTACGTGTGTTACCTGTGTGAATGTACGTGTGTCACCTGTGTGAATGTACGTGTGTCACCTGTGTGAATGTACGTGTGTCACCTGTGTGAATGTACGTGTGTTACCTGTGTGAATGTACGTGTGTTTCTTCATGTCGGATTTCTGGTGGAACCTCTTCCCGCAGTACGGACACGGGTAGGGCCGAGTGTCGCTGTGTATGAGCATGTGCGTCGACAACGTCGACGACCTCTTGAACGTCTTCCCGCATTCCTTGCACTGGAACAACTTCTCCCTGTTCTCGAAACTCGGGCTCTCCGAGAGCGGAGTCTGCGCACTGCACGAGCTGTCACTTCCGGCGTGGCTGAACGAGGCTGAGTCGGGCGAGCTGCTGGGGGTGAAGTCGTTGTTTCTGCACCGCACGCACTGACACGCCGACCGCGCCCCGTGGTCCCCGCCCACGTCGGGGAATGGGAGGGAGAACAGCAGGTCGGGGAGTAGACCGGTTTTGGGGGCACTCTGAGAGTCGTGGTCCAGCGTCAGCCATGACAGGAAGTCTCCCAGAAACTCGCGAAGATATTTTGTTTCCTTTCTGCGAATACACTGCAGCCCTTCTTCTGAAACAAACAAACAAACAAATAAACAAACAAATAAATAAATAAATAAATAAATAAATAAAAAAAATAAATAAATTGAAAATATTTTTTATAAAGATGAGAAAAATAAATAAATAGAAACGATAATAATAATAATAATAATAATAATAATAATAATAATAATAATAATAATAATAATAATAATCGTGATGGTGATTTTTGACGACGGTTACGATGATGATGGATTATAATCATCACCATCATCGTCATAATAATAACAACATAGTGATCGTAACGGAGATCGTAAGTTTCATAAGAAATACATATATAATTACAATACAAAAACCTGTTTGTAAATCACACATAATTTAGCCAGACAACAAAGCCTTGTCATGAATCTAACTCTGTGTTTGTTGTCACCAATCACTTCTCTGAGCATCAAGCTTTTTGCCCGCCACGCTCGAATGAAATATCTGTGTTTATCGAGTTGTATCGATAAATAAATGATTTCCGCGGTTACTTGATATGAGTTCTTTGTTTTTCATGGAACAAAAACCATGTCTTTGACTCAGATGTACTTTACAAAAATGTAACGAGATTTACGTTTAAATGAACAAACTGATTGTGTCCCCGATTGCAGAAAATATGAGATCAGTTGCATTTGAAATACTGAAAAATAATGATGAAATAATAATAATAATAAGAAGAAGAAGAAGAAGAAGAAGAAGAAGATGAAGAAAGAAAGGAATCATTATATTTATTTATTTATTTATTTTTATTTTATTTTATTTTATTTCATTTCATTTTATTTTACTTAATTTTACTTCACTTTATTTTATTTCACATTTATTTCCTGCTTCCGTTTTCATCTTTGATATTCCACATTTTGGCAAAGCTGTGATTTCACTTTATTGCGTGCACGTTTATGTCGTCGTTTCCCAGCATCCTCTCGTACAACAAAACGTCATAACTACGTTATTACACTTTTTAGTGTACGTTCCGTCCTTCAGGGACACGCCAATGTTTTATTTGCCAGACTCGGCAATAGCAGCCAGATACATCAATCTGGAGATTTTTCTCTTTTATTCCACTCCAAGAACTCTTCTCTTTCTACACCGAGAACACTGAGGGTGACACAAACAAACACTCCCAGAGAAGGTGACGCTCACCCCCAGGGGGAATATCTTCTTTGCTTTAAGAGTCGGCCGCAAGACTCCGATACGTTTATTTGTTATTCATGTCGAATTTCGCCATATAAACGGTGGCGGCCATGCTTTTAAGCCGGGCTGTCAAATTTCGAAGCGGACAAAAGACAGTACAATGGGGAAATCTGATTGCATTAGTTTATCATTCTCGAGGTGCCAATAACAAGAACACGGCTTCCAGTATATAGCCACGTCCGCACTGATACCGGCCTCTCTGCGGGGTTTCCATTGCAGAGCAACGCCTCATGGGATGGAAATTTTTGACGCCATTTTGTGCAATGGCTCTTAATTTAATAATGCAGCCGCCATGAAGGGCCAGCTTTAAGTGGAGGACCATTAACTCTGAATTATAAAGATTGATCCAAAGCGACTGCGATTTCGAACAATCAGTAAAAAAAATCTCGCTGGTGCGTTAGATAATGGCGGAGAGATTTACTGAGGAAGCCTAATCGCATTCCGTGTCGCCATTCTCCAGAGACTGGTTCCTCGGCTCTCTAGCTTTTATCGCCTGGCTGTTTCAGTCGGCGTAACATGGTTTCAGAAATCGGTTTTTACTCGGAGTACATTTAATTTCTCTTTCTTTCATTACTACTTTATTTTTCTTCTTTTTTTTTTTTTTTTTTTTTTTTTTTTTTTTTTTTTTTTTTTTTCTTTTCTCAATACAATAACAATAAAAATGTTTATTTTTAGCTTGATTCTTCTTTTTATTTCCACTTTCTTCTTCGTTTTTAATTAATAAAACAAATAAGTTTTTTTTAAATTTATTTATTTAGTTATCTTTGTTTTGTTTTTTGCTTTTTATTTTGCTCTGTCTCCATAGTTGTGATAAAATGTTGTTGTTATTGTCGTTGTTGTCGTTGTTGCAAGCGCTCTGCTTATTATTTATGACTTCGTTATAATTAGTACTGTTACTTCAACAAATACGTCTGGTTGTTGTGTTACTACGAATGTTACCATTCCAGTTACAAACATTTAAATTTTATCATGGTCAGGGTTATTCTTATTATTCTTCTTCTTATTATTATTATTGTCGTCAATATTATCGTTGTTGTCGCTACTGTTATTGTCTTTATGATTATTGGCATTATTACTATTTTTATTGTTATTGTTGTTGTTGTTGTTGATAATGTTATCAATATTATCGCTGTTGTACTACTATTATAGACATTATGATTACAGACATTATTATTATTATTATTATTATTATTATTATTATTATTATTATTATTATTATTATTATATATAAAAACCTACCAGTCTCACTATGTCTGAAAGGTGTTTGATCCATGTGCGAGGCACGACAGGCTTGCTTTGACCTGCTGAAGTAGTTTGCCAAGGACGCCTCAAGGTCACAACCAAAGCCATATCTTGACGAGATCTCTTTGCCTGGTTCCTCAGACTGGTTCACTGGTTTCACGTCACTGGTTCCTAAGTCAAAGCGAAAGTAAAACAAACTGTTACTAAACTCGAAACTCTGATTATATTACATAAATCAGTAGATAGCTGCGTTTAGTGTTGTAAAGCACCGTGTCCAAATACTAACAGTGCTACTAATACTAATAATACTGCTACTACTTATACTTCTACTATTATTATTACTTCTACTACTGTTAAATTACTTACTAACTACTACTGTTACTACTAATAAATTCAATAAATACTACTACTACTACTACACCACTACTGTTACTACTACTACTATTATTATTATTACTCTACTACTTCAATAAATAATACTACTACTACTACTAACACCAACTATTGCTACCATTCCTTACTACTACTATAAATACTACTACTACTACTACTACTACTGCACTATTTTTTATTACTTCTACTACTTCTACTACTACTACTAACACCACAACTACTGTTACTACTACCATTATTATTACTTCTACTACTACTACTACTACTACTACTACTATTGCAGCCATTCCTACTGCTATCTACTACTATTGTACTATTTTTACTACTATCACTTACTACTAGTACCATTGTTACACTGCTGCTATAACTACAGCAACTACTATCAGTGCAACTACTATCGCTTTTACTACTGTTACAACTGCTACTACAACTACTATATTATTACTTCTACTACTACTACTATTACTGCTACTACGCCATCACAACCACTACCACTGCAACTACTATCGTATCTGCTACTGCTACAACTGTTACAATGATATTCTGTTACTGTTGCTGAGAGAGAGAGAATGAAAAGGCAGAACAAAAGGATGAATGACAGATGT
>CM022672.1:34291172-34308672 GCA_012295275.1 Chrysomallon squamiferum | reverse complement strand
TGTCTTGTTTTAGCTATAGCTTCCTACTTGGAGTTCTGTTTCTTATCAAAGTCACTGGTATGTACTGTCATGTCTACGTACGTATGTATTTATTTAAGTGTGTATGTCTGTATGCATATGTAGTCTATAGTTATGTATTTAGAATGGACGTATGTGTATATGTGTCTACTGAGTACGAATTTGTAAGTGCGTGTGCGTGTGATAATAAAATCAGTATACGGATTAGAGGAAGCTTGTATCTTTCTTGCAATAAAGAATTTTCCTGGGTAAAAGCTTTATTTCATCTTTCTGTCATTATACACATGTAACTATTTCATGACATCGAATAATTATTAACGAGATATGTAACAACTTTTTAATTTATTATTATTATTATTGTTTTATTATTATTATTATTAGTAGTAGTAGTAGTAATAGTAGTATTGTTTATTATTATTATTATTATTATTATTAGTAGTAGTAGTAGTAGTAGTAGTAGTATTATTATTTTTATTGTTTGTTGTTGTTGTTGTTGTTGTTGTTTTTATTATTTGCTTGCGATGGACTAAATTTATCCTTAATGTGAGAACGGAATTTGTTACTGATGTTGTAACTGTTCACTGCGATGTTGTTGTTGCTACTGCTTTTGTTGTTATTGTTTTATCATCATCATAATCATCATCGTCATCATCATCATCATCATTACAAAAACAACAGCCACAACAACAATACTACTACTACTGCTACTACTACTATAACTATTATTATTATTATTATTATTAGTTCCTCTTCAATCTTGCTGAAAATGAAGCAGATCTGAACTGCTAAGTATAATCAATATATATTTTCACTCATTTAAAAACATTTATTCGGAAATAGAAGAATTTGCTTCTTTTTTTTTCTTTTTTCTTTTTTTTATCACTTCTACATCTATATGTGCATGTTATGTATCTGTGTATATATGTATGTAGATCGGCGTGTTTGTGTTCTGTGCATGTGTCTGTCTGCATATATGCCTCTTATTTATGCTCTCTCTCTCTCTCTCTCTCTCTCTCTCTCTCTCTCTCTCTCTCTCTCTCTCTCTCTCTCTCTCTCTCTCTCTCTCTCTCTCTCTCTCTCTGTGGGTGTTTGTATTTTGGTTTTCAGATGTTCATGTCACCATTCATAAAAAGCAAATAAAAAAGAAAAAATTAAAAATATATTATTTTAAAGTAAAATTTCTCTTAGATTAATTATCAAATAAATAAATAAATGAATTAATAACATTCGCCAAAAATAAACACGCGCCAAAACAATCGGTCTGGAAACAAAACCGAATATTAACATAAAACTAATTTACAATTTAAAATGAATGAATAGCGAAAATTAATTTGCAGTTTTAAATAATTAACCGCGACGTGATAACGTAACGGAGTCACGTGTTCTGTTAAATGATACTTTCTAGACCTCCGTTTCAGTTATACAAATCAGCCATTCTTTCTGCTAAAGTCACGCGCGAATTTTAAATCAAATCAAACACAAATCAATGCATTATGAAGTAAAACAAATCATCCATCCTTTAACCTACTTTAACGTGACGTCACAGCATTGTTCTCTAATCTACAAATGAAGCAAAAAAAATCTTAACAGGGTATTTCATATCAAACGAAAGATACGCGACGTAATATAAGCGTTGATGAATATTCATGCGAGAAATTATTTACACTGAATTATGTTTAGAACTGGCGTTGATAAACGACGCATGGACGATTCGAATGAATTTAGAATTAATCAAGCAGACGACAGTGCTTATAGAAATAAGATATGATGATATGGAACAAAACTAACTTATCAATTATGAACGAGTAATTCTATCGTTTAACATCAACCCGAAATGTTTACTTATTTTCTTGTACTTATTTATTTATCTTTCTTAATTATTTTTTATATATAATTTTTCGTATTTGATTAAATATATTAAATATATCCAGAACTATAAACAAACAAATAAACAAAAACACACACACACACAAACACACACACACACACACACACGCACGTACAGATGTTTTCTCTCGCTCTCTCTGTATTCATTCATACACAATGATACACACAAAAATACACACAGAACACAATCTTTCGCATAAATACATGCATGCAATATAATATGCATGTATACACACACACACACACACACACGTATATGCACAAACTCATACATACAAAACACAGACCTGTACAATAATGCTTTAAAATAAAGAAATCTACATATTTTGAAATAGATAAAACCGATAAAATATTCACAACAAACCGAATATATATAAATACATTGTTCTGGATTGCGCGTTGTGATAAACCTGGTATAAAACATACTAGCAATACAGAAAGACGCAGACCGAAAAAAAAAATACATCTCTCTCTCTCTCTCTCTCTCTCTCTCTCTCTCTCTCTCTCTCTCTCTCTCTCTCTCTCTCTCTCTCTCTCAAGCCCACTCTTTATCTGTTAAAACAATTTATTCCGTGATTACTTAATGATTTACAAATGTCCATTTATCAAATAAAACTATTTTATCCTTGACGCGTCAACCTCGATTTTTATCGCTGCACAGATTCGACCCCAGAGACTGACAATCTCCAGAGTTTTCACTCTTTGAGTGTTTGATTTATCCTGCTCGAAACCAGAAAGAGCCAAGCATGTACGGAATCTGCCCCGGGTCGGGTCGCTTAGGGACTGGCAAACTGGAGTCGCTTACAACAAAGCGAAATTTACATAATTTTTATTTGGGTGCAAATTACTGTTTATGTGCTGCAGCAGTTGTGGAGGGAGAGGAGCGGTCGTAGTAGTAGTGTGCAGGAAATAATGTCGTCGTGGTCTGTCGATGACGTTGTATGTCTTTTATTTTCAGGATTGGCGGTAAAGAGTTTACGTTTGAAATAAAATAATTTTCAGGTTTTTCTGTGTAATGGTTTGTAACATTGTTGTTATTGTTATTATTATTATTATTATTATTATTATTATTATTATTATTATTATTATTATTATTATTATTCATTTTCTTTTTCTCCTTCTTCTTCTTCGTCTTCTTCTCCTTATTATTATTATGTATTTAATTTTGTTATTATTTCGTTGTTGTTCTTTATTTTTCCTGTGTTTGTTGTTATTTTCTTCTTGCTGTTCTTTTTCTTGTTCTTGTTAGTTGTTTTTTTTCTTCATATTATTATTATTGTTATTGTTCTTTGTTATTTTATATGTTGTTTATCTTGTTACCTACTTCTTTTTCTTCTTTTTCTTCTTCTCATTCTTCTTCTTCTTCTTCTTCTTCTTCTTATTATTATCATTATTCTTTTCAAACAATTTTTTTTATTTCTAAATCTACAGCCATAATGGATTTTCTTTTACAAATTTGCCAGACGATACACTCCCTCCTCCCCCTGCCCGCCATCACTCCCCCTACCCGCCATCACTCCCCTACCCGTCTCTCCTAACTATGTACTGTTATATAACTAATTATTCTATTAATGTTACGCCGCTATTGCATGTTTAAATGCTATGCTACTTTGCACCAGTCGTTCGTTACGCTTTACAAGGGAATTGTAATGACCATAAAATATGACCAGTCGAAGGTCACGTGATAGACAGGTTGTTCCTGGGAAGGTCGTTAACAAAAGATAAAAGAATGAGTAACTAGCATAACCAATTAGTATAAATTATTAGTATATAATTTTGGGATTAATGTCTTCTTTCTTTTTTTTTACAAATTCAGAATTGAGATTTTATGTGAATAAGGTAGTTGTAAGTGATAATAATAATAATAATAATAATAATAATAATAATAATAATAATAATTATAATAATAAAATTCTAACAGCGTTATTATTATTATTATTATTATTATTATTATTATTATTACGAAAGCGAAAACAGGAAATAACCTAAAAAGAAATTCGGAGGAGAAGTAATGATGCAGAAAGAAGAAAAAATATCAAATATGAAGCTAAAAACTTTTATCATTTGTTTCTTCTTTTTCTTCTTCTTCGTGTTTTTCTTCATATCATTATCATCATCATCTCTTTTTCTTCTTCTTGTTTTTATTATCGTGAGTATTATTATCATTATAATTATTATTATTATTATCATTATCATTATTATTATCATTCTTCTTCTTCTTCTTCTTATTATTATTATTATTATTATTATTTACAAACAAACAAACAAGTAAATAAATAAACAAACACAAAAAAAAAATAAACAAACGAGTACATTTCCTTTTTTCTTTTCTTATTATTATTTACAAACAAACAAACAAGTAAATAAACAAAAAAAAAAAAAAATATAAACAAACAAACGAGTGCATTTCCTTTTTTCTTTTCTTTTTTCCTTTTTCCTTTTTTCCTCTTTATTTTTTTCCTCATTATACTTTACAATGACACTCACGATCTGTGTAAACAAGGACATTAAACAATATTTCCTCGTTTGTTTCACTAATTGTATTAATACCTGTAGCTGTCAACTCACCTGTGTGTCACCCGAGACAATGGAACTGTTGTGTTTCCTTTTGCATAGCAGAGATTTTTTTACCTGCACTTTTATGAACGTAAACAGCACAGCAGAAAGACAGAACGAAAGAAAGAAACAAAAATCCGAGCAAAAATAAATGTATGAAGTGTGATAGAGAAATGAAATAAATGATAAAACGTAATGAAAAGGAAAAGGCTTTCTAAGAACGATTGGTTACTTTTTTTTTTTCATTTCTTTGTTTATTTATTTTATTTTATTTTATTTTTTTTCTGGATATTTTGTATCTGTCAAACAAAATTTACAGTTCCTGATAAACTCTTTCATTGCTGATATAATAATGAAAATACTATTACTACTGCTAATAATAATAACAATAACAATACTACTACTACTACTACTACTACTACTACTACTACTACTAATAATAATAATAATAATAATAATAATAATAATAATAACAGAAATAATAATAATAATAATAATAATAGTAGTAGTAGTAGTAGTAGTAGTAGTAGTAGTAGTAGTAGTAGTAGTAATATTAACAATTCTTTGTTAAGAGAATATTTACACGTGTGTTTGTGTGTGTGCGTGTGAACTAAATTATAATATTTAAAAAACAAAACACTCGCAGATTAAATAAATTGTTACTACATCTTAATAAGTAAATTACCTACCATAAAAAAAGATCAGATCAGTGAATGAAAGACGGAAATAGCTATTTTATTTACGACATGCACAACACATTTTATTTACGTTACAATCACATTTTGCTGTTGTTATTTTTGGGCTACGCTTTCCAGTTAGAAGCAACACACACACACACACAAACACATACATGCACACACGCACACAAACACATAAATGCACACACGCACACACGCTCAGACAGACACACACACAAACCCCCAGACACAACCAGATACTGGTTATATTCATTACCTCGCTTAAAGCGTTGAGATATTTCTGCGATGATGTAATCTTGTACTGGAGGAGTGGGGGGTCATGTGTAAGGTGCTTCTCATTGGCTGTGACGTCTTATTATTATTATTATTATTATTATTATTATTATTTATTATTATTATTATTATTATTATATACGCTGGATCATGACTGTAGATATGTCTTCTTTTTTTTTTTTTTTTTTTATTTCGTTTTTCTTTTCTTTTTCACATTTTTTTCCTGCCCTATTCAGTTGCTTTGTTTTTCTCTGCGGTCTCAGATTAAAACTTACTTTTTCATGTTCTTGTCAAATCACGGAGAGCAATTTTTCATCAACCATAAAAACATATATAAACATATTTTTTATTACTGTTTAATCTGCACTGTCGGGGATTTGAACTTAATGCTCTCACTTCAGTCAAGACGCATTTTTATCACCTGCATTATGCACTGTGATTGTGCATGCAAATATTTTGCTTTATTTTAGTGTGTGTGTGAAAGATGCATAACAACAGATAGTTTACAGAGAAACTCTTACAAATAAATGATTATATGTGAAATTTGTGATTAGTTTGTTTACCTGTCTGTATCTCTGTGTATCTTCAAATTTATTTGTCTATCTGTTTCTTGCTCTTTCTCTGTATCTATCTATCTAGCTAGCTATCGATCTATCTACCTACCTACCTACCTACCTACCTATCTATCTATCTAATCTATCTATCTATCTATCTATCTATCTATCTATCTATCAACAAACCTATCTTTATCTAAAATTCAAAAATAGTGAAGAAAGAACAATTAACTAATTAAATCTACATAACTGAATATACCTACTGGAGATTGGACAAATTAAAAGAGTCAAATAAATATCATAACACAGGACAAAAATTCGAAAAAAAACCCGTCTCCCATCTAAAACCCCACCCCACGGGCAGATGCTGTGAAATAGTCGTGAGCTGAACAAAACAAAAGCTGGCAGACGAACGTTTTCTCTCGTCACGTGACCTTTCACACACACACCCCCCCCCACCGTTACCTGGTCCCAGCTATGTATGAATCATTGACAGACACACGACAGATTTGAAAGAATAAAATAAGAAAAGAAAGAGAAAAAAAAAAAGGATTTCAGCAGTGATTATTTCTATATCAAAGAGTTTAAACAGATCCTAGCTCCGGGCCTCACGACTCTTTTACTCCGAAATGTGCTAAAAATAGCACGAACGCCGCGAAACTGAAACGAGAATAGCATGGCGGACGTCATCAATCTCTGTATATGTCGAAAGCGGTTTTCGCATTTTATTTATTTATCAAAGTAGATTTGTGACAGATCACCAAGTCATGATTCCTTTTTTGGATGTCTAAACGCGTAGTCACCAGAACAGAAAATATATATATATATATATATTTTTTTTTTTTTTTAACAAATTGAGAATTAAGATTTTTCATTGAATTCTTACGGAAAAAAAGGTTATGAGAAAAATGACGATGATGAAGATTATGATGATGATGATGATGTGATAATGATGATGATAACAAATGCCAATGGTCTTTGTATTATTATTATTATTATTTGAATTGTTTTACATTCAGAATTAAAAACAAACAAATAAAATAAAATAAAATAAAAATGATTAAATTTTAGAGCCGAATCTTTGCACATTGCTACATTTATGATTATTACTACTACTACAACTACTACTACTATTGTTACTACTACTACTACTACTACTATTACTACTTGTAATACTGTTGTTATTATTACTGCTTCTACTATACTAAAACTACTCTTTTTATTATTATTACTACTACTACTATTGTAATTATCATTATTACTGCTACTATTGTTACTGTTGTTGTTGTTGCTGCTGTTGTCATTATTATCAGCATTCGAAGAGGAGTACAAAGGCCGTATTCCACTCACCTGAAATTGTTTGATTATTTTATTATTCAGTGAAAAATATGTGCAGTTTTATATTTTGTATTTTCAAGTGTAGCTAAGTATTTTTGCGTTCATACCTTTACTTTTTTGCTTTATCATAGCGGCAGAAGGTGTGTTTTTGTGGGGGTTTTAAATTATGGTTTTTGTTTATTTTTTATTTTGTTTATTTTTTATTTATTTATTTATTAATTTATTTATTTATTTATTTATTTAAGTTTTATTTATTTTTAATTTTATTTATTTTTTTATTTTTATTTATTTTTTTATTTATTTATTGATAATATCTAGTCCAGGTTTTGAACCAACATAACTGAAAACCTGTATGCAACTATCTCTCTGTCTCTCTTTCTCTCCCCCCTCTCTCTTCCTCCCTCCCTCACACACACACACACACACACACACACACACACATTACATATCTCTGACTGTACCTCTGCATTTTTTCTTTTTTAAATTTTTTCTTCCATTTTTTGTTCTGTTTTTTACTGCAATAAAACGTCATCAACACCTCGGCGTGCGGTATTTGCGACATCGTCACCGCGGTCCTGACACTTGATGACGTTGATGTCAGCGATGACGGAGTGCCTCAATGCTATTCCTTTCATCTTCTTTTAGTGTCGTGCCGTCAAATGAACGTCGTCGTTGACGGCGTTGTTAAGTTAATCACCCAGTAATTAACCTGTCACACTTTTTTTTTTTTTTTCTTATTTTCTCAGAGAACCGCCATTTTTTTTTTTTTTTTTTTTTTCTCTTTTTTGAACCAGGAAAGGAATTTTTTGAACTCATGTTATCATTTTCTTCTTTCTTTTTTTTTTTTTTTTTTTTTTACTTTTATTTATTTATTTATTTATTTTTATTTTATTTTTTTTCTCATAAATAAATGAATTAATAAAATAAATTGTGTTTATCAGTTATATACTAGTGCTACTGTCTGGGTAAAAGGCACCCTTCAAGGAAAATACCAAACCATATTTAACAACAATTCACGCTTAATTTATGCACAGAGGAATCAAATCTGTGATTTGGGATGTGTGTGTGTGTGTGTGTGTGTGTGTGTGTGTGTGTGTGTGTGAGAGAGAGAGAGAGAGAGAGAGAGAGAGAGAGAGAGAGAGAGAGAGAGAGAGAGAGAGAGAGAGAGAGAGAGAGAGAGGTTTGAAGAATCAAGAATGTAATTGATAGAGATAAAATATTATGATCATGTCAGCAATCTACAATTTCCACACAATTAAATAATTAATAAATAAATAAATATAAACAAAACTAAAATCACAAGTTGTAAATAAAGAATAAGCAGTAGTATTAATAATATAATAGTATTACAATAGTAGTAGTAATTGTATTAGTAACTGTAATAGTAGAAATACTAATCATTCTAAAAGTAAGTAAGTAGGTAAGAAAGTAAATACATAAATAAATAAATACCGGTGTAACCAGTAGTGGTAATAGCAGCAGTAGTAGCAGCAGCAGCAGCAGCAGCAGCAGTAGTAGTAGTAGTAGTAGTAGTTTTTCAAAAGAGTAATAATGGTCATTTAAAAAAATAATAAAAGTTATAAATAAAAAATAAATAAATAAATAAATATATAAGTAAACAAGTAAGGAAGTAAGTAAATAAGTAAATTTATAAACTAAATAATGTTCATGATGTAAAGAAGATAATGATTTGTGATGATGTTGATGACGATGACGATAATGATCATTATATTAGAACGAAATAACAGTAATAATTACATCAATAACAGTTGTATATCAAAACAGGTTATATTAGAACGAAATAACAGTAATAATGACATCAGTAACAATGTATAACAAAACAGATTACATCAGAACGAAATAACAGTAATAATAACATCAATAACAATTGTATAACAAAACAGGTTACATCAGAACGAAATAACAGTAATAATAACATCAATAACAATTGTATAACAAAACAGGTTACATCAGAACGAAATAACAGTAATAATAACATCAATAACAATTGTATAACAATACAGGTTACATCAGAACGAAATAACAGTAATAATAACATCAATAACAATTGTATAACAAAACAGGTTACATCAGAACGAAATAACATTAATAATAACATCAATAACAATTGTATAACAAAACAGGTTACATCAGAACGAAATAACAGTAATAATAACATCAATAACAATTGTATAACAAAACAGGTTACATCAGAACGAAATAACAGTAATAATAACATCAATAACAACTGTATAACAATACAGGTTACATCAGAACGAAATAACATTAATAATAACATCAATAACAATTGTATAACAAAACAGGTTACATCAGAACGAAATAACATTAATAATAACATCAATAACAATTGTATAACAAAACAGGTTACATCAGAACGAAATAACAGTAATAATAACATCAATAACAATTGTATAACAAAACAGGTTACATCAGAACGAAATAACAGTAATAATAACATCAATAACAATTGTATAACAAAACAGGTTACATCAGAACGAAATAACAGTAATAATAACATCAATAACAATTGTATAACAAAACAGGTTACATCAGAACGAAATTATTGGTTGATTGTTTCGTTAACTCGGTTATATCAAGAAATCTCAGGCTGTATTATTTCACCAAGCAAAGTCAACCAACCGTGTGATGAAACTTCAATAAATTGTCTGAAATATTTATGAGAAAAATAATTGTTCAGTCGCGACAAAAAATCTATGCTGGTTTCAACTCTCTGCATGATGTCAACAGTACTTCAGAAAATTTTTAAAAATCAGAAAAAAAAAAAATAATAATAAAAAATCAAAATCAAAATCAAAGAGAAAATAAAGAAGGAAAAAAAAGAAAAAAAAAAGACGAGGAAAAATAAATAATAGCAAAAGGAAATATTGTATTAAAAATCTAACAATATTTTGAATATTTACAACATTTTAAACAATGGATGAACTAAATATGTATACATAATTTTAAATAAAAGAAATTAAATGTGTTTGTTGTTATTATTAGTGTTTCTGTGCTTGTATATACATATATATTTGTTTTCTTTTTTTTTATGCTATTATTGTTGTTGTGTTGTTCGTATGTATGCCCACAATTTTATTTTATTGCATTATATTTCTTTTTTTATTTTATTTATTTATTCATTCGTTCATTCGTTTTATTGTTCTCTTATCCACTAGCATTAAGGAATAATTTAATATGACGTCGCAGTATTTCGTAAACTAGAACGGGAAAAAGCTCACTTGACTGATTCAGCAATTGTTTATACTTCAGCGAAATCCACGAAACGATTGAACTACATCTCGTTATTACTACTACTACTACTACTACTACTACTATTATTATTATTATTATTAATATTATTATTTACTTTTTTTTTTAACCATCCTAAACTATATATTGCAGTCACTAATGACCTTGACCTTAAGTACTGTTGCTGGTCTTTGTTACCAAGGGAAATGCAGCTGGCGGGCGAAACTGGCAGAAGTCAGTGACGACACAGTTCGCGCGTTTTTTTTTTTTTTTTTTTTTCATTTTCGTTTATTTACAAAGTTAAACAGACATCGCAATAAAATATTTATAATTTATTAATATTTGTTGTTACAATTAAACGATGTCACTTGATACTGGGTGATATGAATGTGTAAGATTTATTCTTACAAGAATCTTGTTCTTAAGTAACCAAAATTTTATTTATTGTTGTTTAGATTTTTGTTGTTGTTGTTGTTTTCTTATCTGTTTATTATTTTTATTATTATTATTATTATTATTATTATTATTATTATTATTATTATTATTATTAATTTTTTTTTATTTATTTAATTATCTATCTATTTATTTGTTTGTTTGTTTGTTTCTAATTCTATTGGTATTAGTAGCAACTATAGTAGTAGTTGCTTTAGTAATAACTAGTAATTTTAGCAAGTATTTTTACGTTATGCGTTGTAGAAGTAATTGTAGTTGTAGAAGTAGCTGTTGTTGTCGTCGTTATCTTCATTAATAGTTTTAGAGCATGACCTAATTTTGATTAAGAATAAAACTTTCTCGGGTTATCTAGATTATCACTTAAACGAATATTAATACAAAAACGTAATCTCTGGTCGTCTGATTTATCAAACTAAACAATCAAAATTAGTGGTAAATATTGAAACAGTTTACATTCAGAGATCCCTCGCGACCGCCTTATTTAACGCAACAAACGTACAAAATGAAGTTTGTAGGTGTGATTGGGTCCGACACCTTGAACTTATTATTAGTATTTTTCTCGTCTGCGGTGCAGCGCCATTTTGAAACGGGCGCTCGTAAGTGTGATTTCCCTCCGGAAAGCCTGTCGAACCGCATTAGCGGAAACATTAACCACGCGCTAACAAACGTCTCCTAGATGGCGCTCTCTGCAGTTCGTCTGCCAGAGCGGGTGTGTGACGTTGTGGCGGGATTCTGTATTATTACGACCAGAGCAACACTCTTGACGATTGGCTAACCTCGTTTAATATAATTGAAAGCTACTACAATATTATAAAGTGTTTTCGGCGCGTGTAACTCAATATTCTGCGGTGTATCGTTAACTGCGTTTCGAAGGTAAAAGAAAACCAGTTTTCGTAAAGCAGCTGGTTTCAAACTTCGACTCGTTTTCTTTTTAGTCATTTATTATTCATATCAAACCGTGGTAGATCGGAATAGACTTGTAAAAAAATAAAAATAAAAATAAAAATGTTGCATAACAAACATGTAAATGAATGATGCAATTGTTGTTGTTTTTTTGTGTTGTGGAAAAAATTATTTAACTCTGGAATCATTTTAACTGGAATCAGATTACAGTTTTAAGATTGTTTTTCATGCACGATTCAGGATAAATAATTTTATAATTTTGCATATTACTCATAGGAGTCAGCCTCGTTATCGACATCAGTTTTAAGACAGGTCACAGAAAGATTTCGTCATTTTAAAAATTATTAGATTAATTTATTGATTTTTATTAGTATTATTATAATTATTATCATTGTTGTTGTTGTTATTATTATTGTTATTATTATTATTATTATTATTATTATTATTATTATTATTATTATTAAAACTCATTTTATTTTTAACATTGTATTCAAAGAGAACTATCATTTTGTTTGATCTTCTAATACTCACTCACAAACACACAGACGCACACACACACACACACACACACTGAAATACAATACGCACAATTCGCGTGCTCTCGTGAACAGACAAACTCTACAAACTATATACACACGTATCTTAAACACACTACTACTATTACATTCAACACACACACACACACACACAATGAGGAGTGAATGTAATATTGCTAACAGTCTGTTTGTTGCTAACACTTCAGACTGAAACACACAGAACAATGCCGTTAAACAGTGAAAACTGTAAAAACGTAAGAGCAGAAATTCTTAAATTTATTAAATGTTTTTATAGTTTATTGCACAATTCTACAATATTTTCTGTATATATTTATAAAAATATAATAATAATAATAATAATAACAACAAAATAAATGATGTTGATGATGATGATGATAATAATAATAACAAAATAAATGATGATCATCACCATGATAATAATAAAATAATAATAATAATAATAATAATAATAATAATAATAATAATAATCATAATAATAATAATAACAACAACAACAATATACTGTAATTTATGAATTACGTCAGAATTAAACTACAAATTAACTCTGTCCAGAACTGACAATTTTACGACTCCCTACCCCAATCTGAAAGTTCCTTACCCCACCCCACCCTATTTGTACACAGACACACAAGACCAAAAACAATAATAACAACAACAAAAAATTATATTTATTTATTTAATCCATACTCTAGATAACAATCTCTATGGGAGAGGAATAAATTAGGAATATTAGCGAGACTTGGTTATCTCGAGATTTCAGTTCACTGTGAATCTAATCTCAGCAAGCGATGATACAGGCTAATAGATATAAAAACCCGGTCACTGAAATACATAAATAAATATATCTTTGTATTATGATAACAAAATTATTGTTAAATACAACGTCCCTTGTCTGTCAACAACTTTTTAACTTGATGACGAAAATAATAAAATAATAAAATCAATAAAGCATTACATAAATAAATAAAATAAAAAAATAAATAAATAAATAACAAAATAACAAATATATATATAAAATGAATAAATGGATAAATAAATTAATATTAAATAAAATAAAATAATAAATAAATAAATTAATTAATATAATAAAATGAAATAAAAATAAAATAAAATAAAATAAAATAAATAAAATAAGAAAAATAAAATAACTAAATAAATAAATAAATAAATATGTTCTAACTGAGAATGAATTTGAGACTTTTCGACTGATTTAAACTCAGGGGTATTTAGAATTTTATATTTTTCTTGTTTTACTCTTTTCAGTTAAATATTCTCGCAGCTTGATTTTTGGATTATGAATGATCTTAGCAAACAAAGATTTATACAAATTTTGATGTTAGTTAATAATATTTCATTAATTATTGATAAATTCATTACTCAACAAAAATAACTGTTAATAATAAATGAAAAAATAATATGTGACGTCAACTCAACATTTAAAACAATGTGTCAGTTTAGATGACTAATTTTATTAAATTTAATTTTTTTATTTTATTTCTTCGAATATGTTTTAGAAGACTATTACTAGTACTTTGGTAGTTATAGTAATGGCAATTGTAGTGGTAGCCTTCTATAATGTAAGTAGAAAAAGGAATACCAATGCATGTAGTAGCCGTAGTAATAATAAAAGTAGGGTATCTGTAGTAGTAGTAGTAGTAGTAGTAGTAGCAGAAGCAACAGCAGTAGTAATAGTAGTAGAACAATAACAGTTTCTTAGTAACAGTAATAGCAAATCATTATTTTCTATGTTATGAAACAAGTAAACATACTACAGTATAGTATTAGTATTATTACTAGTAGTAGTTACTAATGGTAATGTAGAAGAAGTAATATTGGTAATAGTTTTAATAATAGTAATAGTAATTGTAAAACTAGTACAATAACCGTTGTCGTAGTGATTGTAATGCCAAACCATAGTTATTTTCTCTGTTAAAATACAAGTAAATATTTTCCAGTAGTAGTTGTTGTAGTAGTAAAAGTATTAGTAATAGTAGTAGTTTAGTAGTAGTAATAGTCATTTAAAAAAGGATTTAGTAAACATAATATAACAGGTATTGGTAGTAATAGCAGAGTAAGTAGTAGTAGTAGTATAGTAGTAATAATAACTATAGTAGTCATTCTAAAAGTATTTATAGTAGCAATACCAAGCACATTATTATTTACTATTATATCCCATTACACATATAGTAGTAACATTAGTAGTAGTAGTAGTAGTAGTAGTAGTAGAAGTAGTAATAATGGTAGTAGTAATAGAAATTCTAAAAGTAGTGGCAGTTGTAAAAGTCGTATCAAACCATTATTATATTTTTTATAATAGTAAACATATTGTAATAGTAGTAGTGGTAGTATAGTAATAGTAGTAGTAGTAGTAGTAGTAGTATAGTAATAATGGTAGTAGTAATAGAAATTCTGAAAGTATAACAGTAGTAATACTAGTAGTAGTAATAGTAGTACCAAACTATTGCTACTTTACTGTTATAACACAGAAAACATAATATAGAAGAAGTAGTAGCAGTAGCAGTATTACTGGTAGTAGTAGTAGTAGTAGTAGTAGTAGTAGTAGTAGTAGTAAAGCGGTAGTAATGGTAGTAACAATAATAGTAATAGTAGAACCATTATTATTTTCTCTTATCACAGAAAACATTGTAGTAGTAGATGTAACAGAGAAGTAGTAATGACAGTATTGGCTGTAGTAGTAATAACAATGTTAGTAATAGTAGTAGTATAGTACTAGTAGTAGTAGTAGTAGCTGTTTTAGTGCTGTTTTATAGATACTGAAATAATAGTAGCGGTTATGATAGCAATAGTAATGCCTGTAGTGGTTGTAGTGTTAATTACAATGTTCATAGTAGTAGTAGTAGTAGTAGTAGTAGTAGTAGTAGTAGTAGTAGTAGTAGTTGCATTTGTTGTGTTGTTTTAGGAGTAATGGTTATAATACAGAAACTGAAATAATAGCAGTGGTTGTGAAAGTAATAGCAAAACCTAACGATTGTTTATTTTTCTCTGTTTGTAACGTAAACATATTATATTTAACTGTAAACCCGCAGGAGAGATTTGAGTTGTTCTAATCACGTAACTGAGA
The DNA here is from genome assembly GCA_012295275.1 of Chrysomallon squamiferum. Classification (NCBI taxonomy): domain Eukaryota; kingdom Metazoa; phylum Mollusca; class Gastropoda; order Neomphalida; family Peltospiridae; genus Chrysomallon; species Chrysomallon squamiferum. The sequence goes on along the minus strand of CM022672.1, from coordinate 34,293,083 downwards.
CCCGCAAATCACGTGACAACAAAATAGCGTGAGAAACGCCAACGCGTGGATTTGATAGCGGCTGTTTCCGATTAAACAAAATAAATTTAATTACTACATATACGGCCATCAACTTGTGCTCGTAAATATTTCAGACGCTCACGTGTACGACGTATTATCATAAAGCCATTGAGACTGTTACAGTCAGAAAAACTGCAACCCGGATTAAACTTTAATCCGCTGTGTAGGTAAATAGACTGGTACTACGATAATAAAAATCTCCGGTAGTCACGGTACCGTTACGCCGCGTAACATTTTTTTTTTTTTTTTTTTTTTTTTGCCGTTGCCGCGTTTCAATTATTTATCGTTGTTACTGATTACTGCTGGTGTGTCTGGTGTCGCTGACGGTGTAAGATTCTTGGTTTGAAGCGGCAGCTGATACAAAGATTCTAACAGATTTTTATAGTCGTAGCTTTTCGGAAAACGGTCGTAAAATGCAGACGTAATTATGAGGCGGGTTCCGATGTGTTAATTGGTGTACTGTAGTCCCGTCGAGATATTGTGCCGTATTTAAAAGCGACTGGAAGCGTAATTTGACACTGGTGAATAAAAATCTTAATATTAAAAGAAATAATAGACCGTGTTTGTATTTATTGCTGTGCTTATCTGTTTGAGAACGAGCGTACTCAAAATGTGATCCAAAAACCTTGTCGTTAAAAACACAAAAATTAATTCGTCTTCTTGTTTCTTCTTCGTTCTTTTAACTTCTTCTTCTTCTTCTTCTTCTTCTTCTTATTATTATTTAATATTGAATTTATTATTTTTCTATTCAGGCAATAAATCTTACTGAGAATGTACATTTTATAAGGTTTTATTTTGGAATAATTAATTTTACCATTGTTCACGAACTGTATGTCAGTTCTAAATGTGTATATATGTTGTTGTTTTTTTATGTTTTTATTTATTTAAATATATATGTGTATATATTTGCGTGAGGGTCTGTCGAGTGTGATCTTTGTTGTGTTTTTATGAAATTATTTTATTTTAAAACAGCGTATCAAATTGTGTGATATATTTTTATTATTGTTGTTGTTAATTATCTGTAGAAGTAGTAGTGGTAATTGTAGTAAGAGTAGCAGTAGCAGTAATGCACTCAAACTTAAATAATTAAAATATTATTTCCAGCTTCTTTTATGATTATAACGATCTATTTTGTTATTTTTCAAAGTCATTTTAATTTCAGTAAAAGGTAAAATAAATTATATTACGTGTTTGAAATTTTGCTAGCATGAATACACACAATACATTCAGTATAATTTCACATATTTATTTCAGCTGACATTAATATTTAAAATTTCTGTAAATCTTACACCATTTACGTTCAGTTAGCTTAGGTTACGTAAATTTACGTCAGTTTATGCGGTACCGCGCAAAATAATAATTTTTTTATATTAATTTCTTAGACGTTTTATTTAGCAAATAGACAGAAATTAACGTCACAGTATATCGCCATGGATATTAATGACTGAGTGATCGGCGGTGAAAAACGAAAGTTTTATTCTTATTGTTGCATTACGTAATCTCCAAGGCTGATAAAAATCACCAGAGTTAGCGCTTTTTTAAGGCAATAAATCTGTTGATGTTTTTCTCTCGTGTGCGAGCGCGGTTTAATAACGCGACATGGGACACTTAATGCGAAATTAGCCACAATTCGAAACGATCGGAATTGAAAATTTGTGGTTTGTCGATAAGCAGCCATTGTGGGTGCTTCGTGGTTCTTAACAGATGCCTCGCCGGACTCGTAAAACAAAAACGAAGAAAACGAATGTTGACGTTTTTTCCCGAAGGCCGATAGTGCTGACATCGGCGGGTGCAATAAAGATGCAGATTAAGAGCGCAGATCAACTAATGAGGAGGATTATGATTACCAAA
>CM022672.1:34241172-34288672 GCA_012295275.1 Chrysomallon squamiferum | reverse complement strand
TATAACGGTAAAATGTAAAAAAAAAAAAAAAAAAAAAAAAAAATAAAAATAATACAAATAATAAAATCCAAAAACATGACTAATAAAACACCTGCTTTGATAAATAATTAGTTTCTCGTCTTTGACTGTTGACGTGTCACCTGAACGCGAAGCAATCTGGAGGGGAATGCCGACACGTGTTCGAGATTGCGCCTTGCCAAACATTCCATGCCGACACGGAAGTGTTTCAATTGCACGCATGAAAAATACATGTCCCAGCCTCAGTTTAAACTCGCTTCGCTGACCAACGGGAACCGCGCATTGTCCCGGGCGCGCTTAATTGCACGTGACTGGCATAAAACACATCCGAACAGCGATTAATAATTGACGTCACACGTTATTATATTATCCGAGATTTTTTTGCAAATCACGCCACCGTAACGGTGTCTTTTCATAGCACTTTTCAATAAGGAATTCTTGTTGAAGATTTTTAATGGAGTCGTTCAGATACGCGTTGTATACGAAAGCAGACGACTACGTGACATCTGCTACAATGCTCTGTTTTTTTTTTTTTTTTTCTATAGTCAAATGATCAAACTACATACATTAATAATTGCAGAGGTAAAATGAGCAAACTGTTTTGGTTTGGAAGATAACACTAGCGCTGTTTGCTGTTTGGCGAACCGTTTTAATTTTTAAATATCTACATATCCGGGGTGCGTTCGATCGATATGTACAAGTAAAGTGTTAGACAAAATGGTTGTTAATACGTAAACAGCGTGTTTCTGTTGGTTACGGTTAAAAAAAAAAAAAAAAAAAAAAAAAAAAAAAAAAAAAAAAAAATGCAGTGTAAGGAAGTGTGGATTTATGAATGGTTATCAGAAAAGAAAACGAAAAGAAAATAAAATATTACTGTTATAACCACAACAACAACACCATCACCACCACCACCACCAATAACAACAACAACTATTACTACTACTACTACTACTACTACTAATAATAATAATAATAAATAAATATTAAAAAATAAATGAATAAACATTAATAAAAAATATAATTAATTATATTTTTTTTTTAATGTTAATAATAATAATAATAATAATAATAATAATAATAATAATAATAATAATATATAAAAGAAGAAAAAGCAGTCAAAAAATATATTATGTCATTATGTAAAATAAGAAAACTTGATTAATCAGATAAAGAAAAAAATGATATTGTCCACACTTTAACATTAAATATATTTTTCTGCATTCACTATATAAAACATATATATACATATTTCGATTCTTTACCCTCTAATTTCTTCACATCAGTTTCTTTATAAAATACAGAATTATTAGGCGTGTTTGTCATTCGTGTCGTTCGTGTCTGTAGATTATTAGCGAAAAATCCGAGAACTGAATCAATAAGTAAAATCTTTTTCATTGAAAGTTTTAAACTGATTTATTTTTAAATGAATTCCTAATGTCATGCAGCGTTAAGCAAGTTGTGATATCATTTTACATATAATGCTGTTTTAAAAATCAATGAATTATTTAAAATAAATAAATAAATAAATAAATAAATAAGCGAATGTGACACGAAAAGAATAATGACGAAGCAGTTTCCATCAAAGACGTAATCACTTCCTTTGTCACTAAAATGTGATTCAGAAACAATTAGAAAAAAATATACTGTTTTTGTTCAGTCCTTTGAAGAATTAATTTGAAACCAAACATTAATTTTGCATTTATTTCTTTTAAATACATATTAGATATCTATATAACTTCTTTTCTAAGTTCTGTGTTAGCCGTTCAATAGTTTATTTATCATCACTCCCAGTGGAAAAATCGAGAATATCCTAAAATGATCTTATACTGATTTTATAGCTTTTATTGTGGACGCTAATAAATTGTTTACTCATTAAAATTCGTTTTCTTTTTTCTTTTTCTTTTATTCTATGGGCCGAAGGACCAATTAGCGATTTTAAGCTTATTTATTTTATTTATTTATTTATTATTATTATTATTATTATTATTATTATTATTATTATTATTATTATTATTATTATTATTATTATTATTATTATTATTATTATTATTATAATTATTGTTAATTATTATTATAATTATTGTTATTATTATTATTATTATTATTATTGTTATTGTTATTGTTATGTAAATAAATAAATTTGATAATATGAAATTACGCTTTAGATGCAAAACATTGTTTCTGTTTTATTTTATTTTATTTTTTATTTTATTTTTATTTTTTATTTTGTTTTTATTTTTTATATTGTTATTATTGTTTTTCAACAGCTTTATACTGATGATGACTGTTCGATTATCTTTACTAATCTATACATTTATTAAATGTTAAAATAAATAATCGTTGGACGAAGATCAAGACTCCAAAGAAACTGACATTTACCTTTATATATACAGAGTCCCACACACACACACATACACATATCAATATATATATATATATATATATATACACACACACACACACATACACATATAATATATACACACACACACACACATATCAATATATATATATATATACACACACACACACACATATCAATACACACACACACACACATACACATATCAATATATATATATATATACACACACACACACACACACACACACACACACATATATCAATATATATATATATATACACACACACACACACACATACACATATCAATATATATATATATATACACACACACACACACACACACACATATCAATATATATATATATATATACACAGACACACACATACATATCAATATATATATACATATACACACACACACACACACACACATATCTATCTATATATATATATACAGAGTCCCACACACACACATACACATATCAATATATATATATATATATATATACACACACACACACATACATACACATATCATTATATATATATATATATATACACACACACACACATACACACACACATACATATATATATATACATATTTTTATTTTTTATTTTTTTAAATCTATCTTCCTATCGTTTATAGGGTCTGTGTGTGTGTCTGTGTGCGCAAAGACACCCATACAGACTTCGAAATCTGAATGATTCAAAAGCATACGCATTATTCAAGTGATCTTAGTTGCCTTAATCATATACAGGTTAAATATAATTCTTCCATCAGTGGTTGTTTTGTATGTGTGTACGTATGCGCCTGTGTGCGTCTGTGTGCGTGTGTGTGTGTGTGTGTGTGTGTGTGTGTGTGTGTACAAGCCTGTGGGTGTATTTATCACAAATTACTTAATGAAAAATTCCACCATTAATTCATATTGATTCACACGCAGTTGTCGGTCGTCATATTAAAAGCCTGAAGCACTTCTTTAAGTTAATTTACATTCACCGACGTAGACCACACTGATACTTACCAGCTACCTCGAGAGGGTCGTTTGGCCTGCAGTCGGAGATAACTAGCTACAGATATTATTAACATGGAATAAAACACACTTATTAAACAGCGAACATTCTATAACACTTCGGACGGCGGTTTGGCTGGCGCTATGGCTAAGATAGGACGTTTTATATATATATTTTTTTTTTTTAAATTGTTGTTATTGTATTAGAATCGTGTCGAGGCATTGTCTTTTAAAAGTGTATCCATAGCTAACGTCTCTCTCTCTCTCTCTCTCTCTCTCTCTCTCTCTCTCTCTCTCTCTCTCTCTCTCTCTCTCTCTCTCTCTCTCTCTCTCTCTCTCTCTCTCTCTCTCTCACACACACACACACACACACAGATCACTCACATTATTCGCGTCGAATTATGACGGTGTTTATGACTTAAAACGCCATCCACAATTAGTATTAAAGTACGTAGACATACTGACTTCATAACAATACAATATATTGCACAGTAATATACAAAAAATAAAAAAATAAAAAAATAAAATAAATAAATAAATTAATAATAAATAATAATAATAATAATAATAATAATAATAATAATAATAATAATAATAATAATAAATAATAAATAATAATAATAATAATAATAATAATAATAATAATAATAATAATAAGAACAAGAACAAGAACAATATCAACAACAACAACAATAAAAATAATAATAATCACAACAATAACAACCATATCATAAACCACTAGGTTAATTCATTAGCTACGAAGCTGGTTTCAGCTGTTTTAAAGATCAGCTAATCTGAAGTATATAACATATATCGAATAAGATTTATTACAAGATATTCTATAAGTAACCTAAAATGCAATATATATCGATAAGTTTTAGGTATTCTGTAAGTAACGAATACATTGTTAAATATTTACTGTCAGATATTCTATAAGCAACTAACATATATCGGTTAATATTTACCATCTGATTGAATTAAAGAGTTAACCATATCTCGATTAATAGTTGCTATCAGATAGTCTATAAGTTCCTAACACATATCATCAGTTAGTATTTATTATCAGATCTTCTACAAGTATCGATTAATATTTTATTATCAGATATTCTATAAGTAACAAAGCGATATGGATCAATATTCTGTAAATAAAAATATTTCATTCATATTATTTTACGCCAGTCAATTTTTGTTTTCTTTTTCTGTGTCTTCTTCTTCTTCGTTTTTTTTATTTTTATTTTATTTTATTTTTTTTTAACAAATTGAAGATTAGTTTTGAATTTATTACAGTTTTTTGACATCGTATCACAAGAGTCTTCTTTGCCGCCATTTGAATTCGTCTGATAATTCAGAAGATATATTCGTATTACGTTTATTTGCGGATTTGAATGATTGATTTGAAATCACGATGCTAATGTACAGATATCGCTTCTTCCCATCATTACAATAGGTATCCTCATAGCTCTCGCGAGAACAAGAAGCGACTGCGAGAGTCTCGCGAGATTTCCGATCGATCAGATACGGCCATGTAATGGGCATAATTAACGCCATCCGGGCCGCGCGCCCTGCACGTGAGACAACGCGCCAGATCACAGGCCGTTATAGCGTTATCTAGAATTTCCATAACCGAACGGCGAGTTATAACGGTCCTTCGGGTCCGATTGAAGACTGTTATGAATGGAGACAAACAAATTAGCCATTTCCCGGTGATTGAACAGCCAATTAAATGAATCAAACCAAATTAGAACAAATTAAATTTCAGCTCCCTTGTTTGTCATTAAGTGAATGATTGATCAAGGCTCGCAGATATTTGTGGTCTACGTGTTTTGTACTACGAGACCCTGAAGAGCTATTTCTTGTTTCCCAGTTCCATCAAATGCTTTACTTGTTTTGGATTTTTATTGACTTGTGACACTTTTTCTTTTGAAATCTGTGACATATTGCTTTAAGTAGAAGTGCCGCAATGAAGACAGAAGCGCGGAGCCTGGGGTCGCTATATTCCGGCGTTGTTCGGAGGAAGCGGGGCGCGCGAAGCGTTGATTGGCCGTCTGCTAGTTAATGATGAGCGAGTTTTATTGCTCTTGTTCGGACTTTTAAACTTGCAAACGTTCTAGGTCATAATCAAGAACACACTTAGAACATTTAACTTCTGGTGAGGTTTAAGGGGAAAAATTAAAAATAAAAATGTAAAAGAAAACTATAATAATAATAATAATAATAATAATAATAATAATAATAATGATAATAATGATAATAATAATAATAGTGCGATTATTCGTTAATAATATCGTGATAGCAGTTGTTTTTATTTTTTGTTGTTGAATTGTTATTGGTGTTTTGTTTCTAAACTTTTGTTTTTGTTTTTTTGTCTTTGTTTTCATTGGTAAACCTTTATTGCTTTTATTTTTAATAATTTAACTCTAACTATTTGTATTTAATAAATAAATTTAAAGAAAATAGATTAAATCAATAACAACTGCAAGAAAGTAGTATTGTAATTAATGAAACGACAATTCAGGAAAATAACGATAATTCATGTCGTTGTCATTGTTTACTAGTTTTACTGTTAAGCTTTATTTATTTATTTATTTATTTATTTATTCTTAAATTAGAAGCCGTAAAATTATATAGAATCAACAAAGGGGTGCAAATTACGCATCTACCCCATTTTTATTTATTAAGGATTTCTTTCATATATAATATATTTATTTATTTTGTACTTCTTTATTTATTATGATTATTATTTTATTTATTTGCTTAATTATTATTATTCACATATTATTATTTTATTGTTATCATATTATTATTATTATTATTGTTATTATAAACATTATTATTATTATTATTATTATTATTATTATTATTATTATTATTATTATTATTATTATTATTATTATTATTATTTCTTTTCTAATAAAGTCATATCTAGCAATATATATAGGTACCATTTCTTCTTCTTTTTTCCTCCAGATATAATTTTCCTGCAGGCAATCCGGTATTTTAAGAATATTAAGAATATTCATGTTGTCTCCTATGGGTGCAATAGTCTGGTTCGGCCACCTTCGAGCCCACATTACGTAATTAAAGAAGAAAAAAAAAGAAGAAGAAGAAGAAGAAGCAGATGAAAAAAAAAAGAGGAAAAAATATTAAGCATTGAATTTTAGATATTTGATAATTTATCACAGTTAACTAGCTGGAAAATTACATTTCACGAGACTTAAATTAAAATGTGTCTGCTTGTAATTAATAATCGTCTGCTCAAAACATTGGACAAATGACGTCACGTTACTTGACCTAAAATGTACGCACCGTTCAAACGTTTTTTGCTTTTTTTATGTGTCTTTTTTTTTCCTCCGTTCTTTTCGTTTCCAGATTTTGATACAAACTAGCTATCGATTTCAACTATCTCTCACTCTGTCTGTCACTCTGTCTGTCTGTCTGTCGGCTGTCTATCTGGTTGCTTACTTGATATCTTATTTACGGGTCTAGTTTCGTATCTCAGAATGAATGTTAAGTTATAAACAAATATTCGCATTTACACCTACTTACACAAACACTTTTACACACACACACACACACACACACACACACACACACACACACACACACATATATATAATCAGTGTGCGCACATCTTTCCATCAGTTCATTTACACACGCACTTAGACATGCATAATACATATTTATATGCCAAAAAATACGAAAACACATGCATACATACACAAAACTAAAATGCACATACACATACACACACACACACACACACACACACACACAAAAATACATACATGCATAAAGACAACATAATGATTTATGCTAATGAAATATTCGCATAATATCCTTTACGATAATTAATTAATATTGTTGTCAGGCGATCATTTTCTTAGTCCTAGAAACCGGAATCATAGCTATAATTATTTTCAGATCTGTACCTATTCCAAAATCTGCTGATAATTATTTACGCATATATTATCTTTTGCCTAATTGACTTGTATTTATTTTTCCATACACACAAACACCATCCATATGCAATACAAAGACAGAATATTTAGATATCTAAACAAAAACGAAAAATTAATAAAGAAACTGTTTCGATTTTTTAAACAATACATTTATTTATTTATTTATTTATTTATAATTAATGCTGTCATCATAAAAATAATAACAATAATAAAAACAAATATAAATAATAATAATAGTAATAGTAATAATAATAATAATAATAATAATAATAATAAAATAATAATAATAATAATAAAATGGTAATAATAAATAAATAAATAAATAAATAAATAATAATAATAATAAGTGGAAGAAGAAGAAGAAGAAGAAGAAAGAAAGAAAGAAAGAAAGAAGAAAGGTTTTGTACTTCGTAACCTGTGGAGATATAAAGAAAAAACACCTACATATGGATGACCTTTTTCGAATGTAAAGACCTAATTAATTATGCAAATACTTGCACACTAACAGACTGACGGACAAAGTGTTCTAGTGTTAGAAAAACACGCTAAGTGGCTCAAATTGGTTGTCGTATCGATTTACGAAAGCTTTGTGGAAATGTTTTTAAAACCTTTACACAAGATCAGATACAGAAATCTACAAATCTAATTTGTCCTCTTTTTTATCACGGAACAAAGAATAAATATGTGATTTCATGTTCTGATTTCGTGCTTTTTACCTTCTTCTTTCTGGGGTTTTTTTTTTTTTTGGGGGGATTTCGTTATGTTCGTATTATTATTGTTGTTTTTATTGGTGTTGTTTTTGTTATTGTTATATGAATTACTTATATCTGACTTTGTTTTGGAAAATATAGGCTGTCATGTACCGTCGAAAAAATAAAAAAGAAAAGAAGAAGAAAAAAGTGCTAAAATTATAATGTATTTCAATGACTGCGAAATACGAATAGTAAAAATTACCGTTGATAAAAATATGAGAACCTTTTAATAATATTAATTGTAATAATAATAGTAATAATAATAATAATAATAATAATAATAATAATAATAATATACATAAACACACTTATATACACACTGGTAAACACTGTGATTATTTTAAACATATATTCAAGCTAAAATAGATGTATGATGTATGATATAGAAGTTAAATAAATAATAAATATAACAAAAAGAAAAGACAACCTAAGAACATGGGAGGATTTTAGGCGGGGTTTTGGGGAGGGTTTTTTTTGGGGGGGAGGGTTTCTTGTGCTTTTTTCTGGATACTTAATATCCTAACACATCTAATATGCAATTACTACTATTACTACTACATGTATAAAATATATTATACAACACAATAATAATAATAATAATAATAAGAAGAAGAAGAAGAAGAAGAAGAAGAAGAAGAAGAAGAAGAAGAAGAAGAACAACAACAACAACAACAACAATAGTAACAATAAACAAACAAATAAAGAAAACCAATTTCTTCCGTTTGTTAGCGTTATCAAAAATTTAAATATCAACATTTTAAATATCGCTGATCGAAGGGAGGCAACTGGTTTTGACTATCAGTTTATTAATGATAAAAACACGTTTCAGTCCAATCAACAGAGAATATTATTGACCGATATAATTATTACAGATTCTGATCATTGCTGATGCAAATTTGACATGAAAATATAATTAGACCAACTTTAAATAACAGCAGTATTAAGGTCGTCCATCCAATGAAATGACCACACCAGACAAACACATAGATTGTCCTACGTACAAAAGTTTAAACACATTATGCTGACTTCTATAGGAACAAGCAGCAAAATGGAACTCTAAGGCATAATACATGCTGTTTGTTACATCATCATAAATAAAATAATGACATATAAACTGACTGAAGGGATTTTTTCAATTAAATAAAAAAAAGTATTAACATTAATGATGGCGCTGTGGGGTCGTTTTTTTTTTTTTTTTTTTTTTTTTTGGTTGGGCTGCTTTTATTATTTTTATTATTATTATTACTATTACTATTACTATTATTATTATTATTATTATTATTATTATTATTATTATTATTATTATTTATTTTATTTATTTATTTATTTATTTATTTATTTATGTATTAGTTTTTTAATTTTTTAATTTTTTATTTACATTTCATTTATTTAGTTATTTTCTGAAGATCTTGTTCACAAGTGTCAGAATTAATTATACATGTGATTTAATATCCTCAGGAAATCGAAACTGGAAATCTATAGAAATGTTAAGTATGGGCCTGTGAAAGTTTAAATCAGTGCCATAGAGACAATACCTGAGGGTTCTTTGGTCTAGGAGTCTAGGAGTCCATCTATTGTTGTGGGTTCCTGTAAATAAATGTTCATGGTTCTGTATGTTAGGTTCTAGTGTGTCACTTTGACCAGGGGGCCTATACTTTGCTGTGCTGGCTGTGATTTAAATATATGGCTGTTCATGTTCCATGAATGCTGAAATAGAATTATGTGAAGTGACCTGACTGAATAAAATGGCATGCAGGGATGAGTGGTTGGTAGATATAAGCCCCTTCATGAATATTTTTTTGTAATCTTAAATTTGTTACTTGTGGGTAGATGATAAAAAAGAAATATTGAATTGCTTAACCAAATCCAATATTTTCATAACAATTTCAGATTGAAAGATTATGTGACAAGGGTTTGAGAATGAAGACAAAAGTCTCATTATGTATATATTTTATTATGCAGTGAATTTTTTTTTATTCATACATTTCATGGTTGCAGATTTGGATAGAATGATGATATTGGTAATCTGTATTTAAAATTAAATAATTTACTTTTCTCTGTTAGCTGAATTGTGAAAACACTTTTACAACAAATAAAATTTATAATTCATGAAAAACATTTGTTTTTCTTTATTTAAATATGATTACTTATGTGTTTGTTATAAACATGTAAGTGATGGTATAGTGTACTTACTAACTTTTAAATTCTTCTGTTTTCTTTCTTATCTTTTTCAAGACATATGGAAAGCTCTGACCATAGCTTTGACACAGTGTTTGTAGCTAAATATTTTTATTCAAAGATTTTTGTTTGATTGTTATTCACTGATTCTAACATTAGTAAAAATGTTTCTAATACATTTGCTTTTAAAATTTTATATATATATATATATCTTGTCCCTTTTTTTTTTTATTTTAACACTTTCATTGTCCTAAAGTAGTACCTGCACTGTATGGTTTAAAATGTCTACCTTACTATACCTTCCTTGTCCTTTGTCATATTTTGAGTAAAACAGAATGTTATTTCCTATTGTCTTCAGTTGAAGGTCATAATGTCATGTTTTTATACTTTTATTGTAAATAATTTGTTTACAGTATTTAAGCATGAGCTGCTATGACTTTTAAATTTTCAGAAATGAAGACGTCAGCAGTGTTTCCAAAATTACTTCTGTGAAATTTAAGAATAATTTAACCTGAAAGTGAGTACATTTACAATGACCACAACAGCAACATGTAACAGTAGTTTAAAAAAGGTCATTGTTGTTCTTCTTTTATTTTTCTGTTTTTTAATGTTCATCTTACCTTGATTTAAAATAGGGTTGTTTCCATTAATTTAAATTTCATTTACAGAAAGCATTTAATTTTGTATTTTACTATTGGCAGATTGAGCACATCAGATAAAATGTTTTATTTATTTGTTATCTTCTATTTATTATTATGTTTTCTTACATTTCACTACTGGCAGATTTAAATAGTTTTATTATGTTTATACAATCAAGAATTTTAAATATTTTTAGGGTTCTGATGGTTTCTTAGTGGTTTAAAGAGTGTAAAACTCTTCATTAATTTAGATTTTATTTAACACAGATGTGTTTTTATTCTTACTTCACTAGTTGCAGATTTGGAGAGCATCCCACCATGTTTTTTTTTGTAATTATCACAACTTTTAAATTTAAGAATTGATTATTTTTCTGGATTTTTAATTTTACTACCTCTGTTTTGATTATTCTTTTATAGCATGCTATTTAATTTAAAAACTGAAGACTGTTCTGTGTTCAGAACATTTCTTTTTCTCTGTTAAGTATTTATATATATATATATATATATATATATATATATTTCTTTTCTTGATATCATTTAGAAATGTTTCTTGATTTATGTATTATTTATAGAGATGAGTTTTAATTTCACATTTCATAATTTTCAGATTTGGACAGTGTTGTTCCTTGTCTGGTTTTCTTATTTAGAAATATACTTCATTTCTTTTTCAGGATGCAAATGAATACAGTAATTAAAGATCACACCACCTTTTTAATCACCAAGTTCAATAAAATATTCAATAAAATTATACTGATAAAAAAATAATGGATACAAAAGTACATCTTGAAATAAAAAGTTAAAATATGTCTTAATGTAATATACAATGTTTTCATTAATTTAAATTTTATTTACTTTCAGATGTTCTTATATTTCACTATTTGATATTATCTCAGCATATTGGCCTTGTTAGTTCATAAGTATGGCTTAGAAGTTAAGTGTCTCTTTTTTCTTTTATATATATACCTGTTTTGTGAGACATACCAGCAAATGAAAGTCATAATTTTTTCAGCTTTTTGGTTTTTAAAATTTCTTTTTAAATAAAGTTTATGTTGTTGCATTTATTTTTTTATCATAATTAAACAAGTTACGGTAATGTTTTCATTTCTTTTTCAGTGTACATGGATGAATACAAATGTTTACAAATATCTTTCCTTCATATTATGATGGAATGTCTTGTTAATGAGAAAAGTATTTGCTGTTAAATGGTTTGCAGACTTGAATAGCTAATTGACTTTTAGATATAACTGTATTGTCAGGGCTCTTTCTTACAACAAATGAAAATCTTAATTCATAAAAAATAGACTATTTCTTTTTTCATTTGTTTTTAATTTAAGATGTTCCTCATAATTGTCACATGTTGTTGTCTGTTTGTTATCAATATATCTACATTTACATTTTCCTTTTCTTTTTTTTTTGTTCATCAGGAAGTAGCTACAGTGAAGTTATTTAAGGTTCTACATTTTTTTTTTCCAAGAATGAAAGTGATTTAAATACTTGTAAAACAGTTGTAGTTATTTTTAAGTTACAGATATTTTTTTTATTCCTCAGTATATTTTTTTTCATTATGAACATTTCAGCTTGTCACAGGATAACATTAGTGATTTTTTATGTTTGTTCTTAAGTCTAAAGTAAGTTGTTAATAATAGCAAGCTGTTATCAGGAATAGGAAATAATTCATGTCTATATCTGTTTTATTAACAAAATTAATTTTTTCTTAATGATTTCTCTTTAATAAAAAATGAAATGAAATATTTCGAGTGTATTTAATAAAAAATGTATTATTATTTTGTAAAGATTAAAAATAAACTGTCAGAAATGTGAATTTAATGAATTAATATTTACTTTATGATTTTTTTGGTCAGTTGTTTATCTTCAAAATACAGTTAAAAAATTATTTTCACAATAATAACTGTGTTTTTTTAATATTTCAGTTTAGAAATTTGTTTGCAGCTATTTCCATTACTTCTGACAGTTTGAGATCAGTGTGTGTGTGTGTGTGTGTGTGTGTGCTATATTTTGACAAGGAATGAGATAGTGGAATTTTATAATTAACAGTTTACACCTCGAACAGCTGACCATTAACTCAGTCTTTATATGCACTTTGTAAAACATTTGATGGAAAACAATTTGCATAAAACTGGTTTTGCAAGTGTATTAATTTATATAAAACTGGTTTTGCAAGTGTATTAAATTATATAAAACTGGTTTCAGAAGACTATTAAGTTATATAAAAATAGCTTCAGAAGCACATTAATTTACATCTGTTAAAAATAATTTCATTCTTTGTTTTTGTATTTATGTACTTTGATCTTAAAAAAATATAAATTAATTAAAGTACATCAGAGGTCAATGTCCATATCAGTTACAAGATAAATTTAATATTTTCAAAAAAAAAAATTAATTTTAATATATAAAAATATAAAATTTTAAAAGTTATTTCAATATATTTTAATAACAATGCAAAATTGAAAATACAGAACATTTAATTTTGTTTTATTTAGGACATCAATTAAATTATTTCTAAGCTTAGTTTGGTCAAAAACCATTTAAAGGATATAAGCAACAGAGAGAAAGGAGAAATTTAAAACATTTTAATCGAACATATAGAAGAAGACAGGAAACCTGCAGAATAAATAACATGGTGAACTACATTTTTCTAAAATAGCAGTAAAGTATCTTATATTTGCACTTTCCCACAGAGAAAGCAAAAAAATTTATTCTGGTTTGTAATAAAGCAGTTACTTTGGCTGTCCTGAACAGGAACGAAAGATAATAAGTTTATTTTCAGTTGATAAAATGTGCAAATATAAACGTTATCACTGGAGAGTCAGCAAATTCCCCGAAAACAAACAGCCTATCTGTCTGTCTCTGTAGATAAAAAGTTATAAATAATTTCAATAATCTTTGAATATGTATACATATTCATAGGGATGGGGAGGTCTTGTAATAAATTAAGCTAGAAAACCATATTTAACCAAACTGGATATATTGCATTCTAAATCATTATCAAAACATTGCACATAATTATGTATAAACATTAGGAAGACATTTCATTAAAGATATCTGGTGAAATTATTGTTTCTTTTCACAGGGGAAAATATTATCTACAACCAACATTAATAAATGTAAAAATATTGAGTATTTTTTAAACACCTTTTTCTTTTTTGATGGAATAGCACAGTGGTTTATTCCAGAGTAATATAATCATTAAGTATTATTTAACAGGAGCCATACATTGTTTTTATATCATTTGTAGTACCTTTAATATCTTCTATTTCATTCTGTTATTCCTATAATTAGTTGGTCATAAATGACAGCCTCATTTCTTATGAAATTCATTTCTGTTATGTTACAGAAATTTTTTCAAAACTAATAAAATTTAAAGCGTAACTGGATAATAAAATGTTACAATATAGTGTTTAAAACAGAAACTGCAGGACATTTTCAACATTTCAACTATTTAATTATAGTGTGGAGCATTAACACTGAAATGCGGTGTCTAAAAAAATTTTTTTTTTAAATTGTGATATGCTGTAAACAGGAAAATAAGTAAATAAATAAATATATATATAATAAAATAGTAATATAAAATAGTAATAAAACATATATAAATAAATTAAGTAAATAATAATCTAAAATGTTCACTGAAATAGGTTTTAGAAGTCAGTTTAGATATCACATGTTTATTACACTATGCCTTACTGACCTAAACGTTGAATCCAAACTGAACAAGTAACGTTCTGTTTTAAGTATCCCAAATTTAGTAATGCACTCAGTTGTCACTTGTGTTGTTTTACAAAGTCTGTCAAGTGGAAG
This sequence comes from Chrysomallon squamiferum, assembly GCA_012295275.1. Lineage (NCBI taxonomy): Eukaryota > Metazoa > Mollusca > Gastropoda > Neomphalida > Peltospiridae > Chrysomallon > Chrysomallon squamiferum. Next base: position 34,273,931 of record CM022672.1, on the reverse strand, counting down.
GTTTCTAGCCAAAAATAAACAATCAACTCCTAAGCTGTTATGTAAATTGTGTAATTATTAATTACTGATTTTCTTCTTCTTCTTTTTCTTTTTGTTGTTATTATTATTATAAATTAGCTAATGCAAACAACTACAAACAAACCACAAAACAAAAAACAATATTACTACTCCAGTTGTACTGCAAAATACAGTTTACTAGTACTAAAATAAAAATCAAATTAAAATAATAATTATAAGTAAATAAATAAATAAATAAATAAATAAATATATTTATTTTATTGAAGACAATTGTTATTTTACAACAAACAGTATATTAACATCATTAAAATTACTATTAGTATTTAGTCATCATCATAAATAGTTTAGATTAAATATAATTAAATAATCTTTTAATTGTAACAATAGTTTATAATGAACTTTATACAGCGGGAAAGTCATGTATATCTCGGCTCATTCATTCCTTTGTTTTCTCGCAATGGAAAAATACAATAATCTGCGTTTAGGTTAATTGCTGATTACGTACCATAGATTTATTATAAAATAAAACAAACCAAAATTAGCGATCTGAAAACCCCTTCTCAAGATTTGCCTAGACCCGCTCCTGGTGTATCAAATAGGAAATGTACGTCTGCTTTAATGATCGAACCATGCACGCGAGGCCGTTTGCTTTAATGCAAGGGGTATAACTCTCATGGTGTTGATAACTTAGAAAGTTTTCTCGATAATGTGCTGAGAGGTTCATAATCACTTTTAATCCTGTGTTAGCAACCAATTCGGTCAGTAACATTAGATTACTCCTGCGTGGGCGCTGGATGGATGTGTTGAACGTTTCTGTAGTGCTATCTGATTTGTAAATTTAAAGATGTCTGGCCGCCGACGAACGGACGATATGGAAATGCAAGGACTGCGAAGTGACCTGGAACGGGTAATGCTTTCGAAATTATTAGTTTGTTCACTTTCACACTTAAACAGTGCTGGCAAAGTTTGGCTGTTTGGTGCGAGCCATAAAACCACTCGGCCTGCTTTACACTGAAGTCGACTCGTAAGACTGACTTTACGTTTCGTTTTCGTACTTATATTTTATTTACATATCTGCACACTCTATTTATAATTTAATAGCTTGCAAAAAGTTGCAGATGACTAGAATAAAAATCAAATGGAGTCAGAATATGGGCAGTGAGAAATCAGTACTAATTTTACTAACATAGAATGACAGACAGAAAGATAACATGAACCATAATTATAGTATTAATTATCAACTGTTTACACTATTTTTGGTGTGTATTTTTTTGCTAATGCAGTTACAAAATAAATTGGATCATAAAAAAAGATAAACCCACTTTCATTTTTCGTTATGTATTTTAGTATATTTTATTTTATTTTATAATCAGCAGCAACAAAACTGATATGAAACTAAAAACATATATATATATATATGTATATAAAACAATGAAAAAAATAGTTACAGTCACACTTCTCGTTTAGATTTCAAGTAATGTCTTTGAGTACACACACACACAAGCAAAAATTGGTTTATATATCTTTTTGTATTTGTACTAATAGCAAAAAAAAATATTGAGTAGAACCTCAAGGGTAGACCTAAAATAAACAAGATTATCAAAAGTGGATGTATTGGAAGAAAGAAAATGCATTTTTAATATTTTTTTAAATTATTATAACTGATATTGCAATCATAAAACTGCAGTTTATTTCTGATATGTATCATGAAGTTAAGGACCATTCAAATCATTGGAGAGGAAGACAAATACTGCCAGTCAGGGCTACCCAGTAAGAGAGTGTAATTTTACATACAGTCTCTGAAATACTTCTGTATGAATAAGAAAAAGCTGAATAATAATAATAATAATAACAATAACAATAATAATAGTAATAATAATAATAATAATAATAATAATAATAATAACAAAAAATAATAGTAATAGTAATAATAATAATAATAAAAAGAATAATAATAATAATAATAATAATAATAATAATAATAATAATAATAATAAGAATAATAATAATAATAAGAACAATAATAATAATAGTAATAATAATAACAACAACAACAACAACAACAATAATAATGGTAATAATAATAATAATAATGGTAGTAGTAATAAAAATAATAATAATAATAATAAAATAATAAAATAATTATAATAATAATAATAATAAATAAAATAATAGCAGCAACAATATTAAAAATAAGCAACAACAACAGTAACAACAAACTTGAAATGCACTTTGGATAGTAATCACCCTACTTGACAGAAAACTGAGTCATTTTTTTTAAACAGTCCAAAATATTACTATTAAAGCACCTCGCCCTTCATTCAAGTAGTGAGATTCCATTGGCTGATCTGAGTTATTGTTTTCATACTTTACTGAGACACAACTCATCCTGTTCTGTCACTTGGAGGAACACAAACTTTGCCTTTTGTTGCCTTAGGGTAAAAGATAAAAAAAGCAGAGTGAAAAAGCTTATGTCATCATTGTATTGGATGAGAGTGTGGGTGTACCTCAGTGGCTCTAAGTATAGCCTATATATCTGAGAGATCACAATCTTGTTAATAATACAGGGGTTACCTGGTTCCTGGGTATTGTGTAGTGTTTTTACACAGAGACTTGAATGTTTATTATATGTTAACTTTTTTTTGTGCTACACACACTTCAAATGGGAAAGTTAGCTATTTTTAATCTCTACTGTATACAAAATACACAAAACTTGATGCAGTTGATCTGAATATGGTATTTCTTACTTGATGCCATTAGAAAGTGAAATATTAGCTAGTTCGTTATGTCAAGATATCTCATCAGCAGCAGTTTTCCAGCATGTCAGTAATATTGCCTAAGGCACCAAAAGGGATAACATTGATCTTAGGTCATATCCCATTCCAAGCAGATGTTTATCACACACACACACACACACACACACACACACACACACACACACATATATATGTATAAACCACAACATACCCTGAATGTAAATTTATATGAAACTGATATATGACATCATTAGAGGTTTTTCATAATTCATAATTTTGGTTATACTGAGATATAAAGCCTAAAACTTATTAATAGGACACTCTATATATTTTTAAAAACATTTTAAATATTTATTTTAATAATAGTTACTATTTGTTGTGTATATAGTTGATAATAATATGAAATGCAATTAAATTGTGCTATTGTTATAGAGTTTTATTTTATTACAAATATACATCCCTGAATATTATTATCACTTGCTGGTTATGTAAAGTAGTTTAAATCAAAGTAAATACGAAGAGAATAAAAAAGTAATAAAATCGTTATTTTTATTTTTTTTATTTTTTTAAGCATAAATTTTCCATTTACTTTAAAGTAGATTAATAAAAAGTTCTAATCTTGGAATAACAAATTACATGTGTCAAAAATAGGAAACTTGATAATCAGAATAGATTTAATGATGAAATTTGAAGGATATTTTAAGCTGGAAATTAAATATATGACCACGACTGAATTAACAGTATGTGTTGTATTATCAGATGTTATTTCAAATAAAAATAGAAATATACTTTATATATTTATTTTACTTTCACCTTTGTTTTTTTTTATTTTATTTTATTTTATTTTATTTTATTTTATTTTATTTTATTTTATTTTATTTTATTTTATTTTATTTTATTTTTATTTTATTTTATAATATTTTATTTTATTTTATTTTATTCTATTTTATTTTATTTTATTTTATTTTATTATATTATATTATATTATATTATATTATATTATATTATATTATATTATATTTTATTTTATTTTATTTATTTTATTTTATTTTATTTTATTTTTTTTTATTTTATTTTTTTATTTTATTTATACGTTTATTTATTTTTATAATTTTTTTTTGTTAATTTATTTTATTTTTTTGTTTTTGCTTTATTTTATTTTATTTTTTTTTTTTAAATTTTATTTATAAGTTTATTTACTTTATTTTTTTTTTAAATTATTTTATTTTATTTGAATTTATTTTATTATGTTTCATTTTGATTTTGTTTTGTTTGTTTACATAATTATCGGGGAAAGTTTTATAGACATTTCTGTTAATTTATTTACTGTCAATAAATATCACATTTGTGAGTTTCAACTCATTTCTAGTGGATCTAATCTCTGAATGTGTTTTTAGTTCAGAGAATATGATAAATCATGTTTGATTATTGTTATTATTATTTTAATATTATTGTTATTATTTTTAATATTATTATTATTGCACACATTTCATAATTTCATTTCATGGATTTTACAGTCACAGCATATTATTACCTTAAATGCACTGTATGAACTTATATAGTGTTTATGTCCTTATTAACATAATTAATGTACACTCACAGATGTAATAACATAAATATAAATGCCAGACATGTATTTTATTATCAGTGATAATTGTTTTTTATATATAAAAATAATCTGTTTTATGTTGTAATTATAATTAATTGTGGAGACAGATGCATATAGAATAATTCTTAATATCCCATTGATAAAAGGCTATTAAAAATTATTCTATGTTTTTACAGTTAATTTTTAGTTACTATGTGTTTTTTAAATGTTTGACTAAATGATGAAATGCAACATTTAACATTCATACATATGATAAATCCGATATAAAATTTACATGTGTTTGTAACTAAATACACACACACATATAAACACACTTAATTACATATTTATTCCAATTCATCAAGCATATTCAACATTAATCTAACTCAAACACAAACATTTTTAATTCACTTTTATTAAATTTCTAAATAGCATTACTATTAAGTATTATAACATGCATGTATGTAATAATCATATAATTGATAAATGATAAATAAATAGATAATTTTTATATCCATTTTACCTATTATAAAACACCTAATTTTGTATTTATACAACAGAGCACAATAATGAACATGAATTTTTTGTTATTTTATTTGTTATCAATGAGCTAATATTTATTTTCTCTTTCATATTCCAATCTGCTGTTTGTGTGTTTTGATGGTGATCCAATATGAACTGCTTGTTGTCTTTCCATCAGACATTTCGACCAATTTTCGACAGAGTAAGTAATCTTAAAGTACATGTAAAATAACTTCATAAGAACAGCAGACTTGCCACACACATGCACACACAGACACACACACATGGACACCCAAACAAGCATAGACACCTGTGTTTTCTAAATGATGATACAAGTGCCTAATAAATTATCATTAATGTGTTATATAACTGTGTGTGTGTGTGTGTGTGTGTGTTATGAAAACATGAGTCTGTGTTTTTATCTGGATGTGTTTTGCATTTTCTTATCTATGGGTGTTGCTTATCTCAGCTGGTGATGTATGTAAGATTTGTTTACTATAAACTATACATATGTATATATATGTATGTGTATTTATGTTTGCGTCTCTGTGTGTGTGTGTGTGTGTGTGTGTGTGTTTATCATATATTACTTTATTTTAATTTTATGGTATGTTATTTAGATGTTTATGATGTAGTGTGCTGTTTTGTGGTACTTTTTTCATGGTCTGTCATTTTGTGGTGAGGCATCTTATTTTACGGTATAATTTATTTTTTGGTATGTTTTTATGGAAAGTTATTTTGCTGTATATTTTTTTAAGGTATGTTGTGTGATGGGTGTGATATGATATTGTATGTTACTGTGTGATATGATATTGTATGTTACTGTGTGATGTGATATTGTATGGTGTGTATTGTATGATATTGTATGGTGTGTATTGTATGATATTGTATGTTACTGTATTGTATGTATATTGCTGTATTGTATAATATTGTATGTTACTGTATTGTATGTTGCTGTATTGTATGATATTGTATGTTGCTGTATTGTATGATATTGTATGTTGCTATATTGTATGATATTGTATGTTATGATATTGTATGATATTGTATATTGCTGTATTGTATGATATTGTATGTTACTGTATTGTGTGTTGCTGTATTGTATGATATTGTATGTTACTGTATTGTATGATATTGTATGTTGCTGTATTGTATGATATTGTATATTGCTGTATTGTATGATATTGTATGTTACTGTATTGTATGTTGCTGTATTGTATGATATTGTATGTTGCTGTATTGTATGATATTGTATGTTGCTGTATTGTATGATATTGTATGTTGCTGTATTGTATGATATTGTATATTGCTATATTGTATGATACTGTGTGTTGCTGTATTGTACAATATTGTATGTTGCTGTATTGTATGATATTGTATGTTGCTATATTGTATGATATTGTATGTTATGATATTGTATGATATTGTATATTGCTGTATTGTATGATATTGTATGTTACTGTATTGTGTGTTGCTGTATTGTATGATATTGTATGTTACTGTATTGTATGATATTGTATGTTGCTGTATTGTATGATATTGTATATTGCTGTATTGTATGATATTGTATGTTACTGTATTGTATGTTGCTGTATTGTATGATATTGTATGTTGCTGTATTGTATGATATTGTATGTTGCTGTATTGTATGATATTGTATGTTGCTGTATTGTATGATATTGTATATTGCTATATTGTATGATACTGTGTGTTGCTGTATTGTACAATATTGTATGTTGCTGTATTGTATGATATTGTATGGTGTTTATTGTATGATATTGTGTGTTGCTGTATTGTATGATATTGTATGCTGCTATATTGTATAATATTGTATAATATTGTATGTTTTTGAATTGTATGATATTGTATTGTGTGTTATTCTGTTCAGCATGGACCAGAAGGAGTGCGAGTCACTGAACTGCATGAGGAGATGGTGGAGGAGGGAATCACAGAGAAAATTCCACAGAGGAGACTAACCTACCTGCTGAGAAAAGCTGACGCCAACCACGATGAGCGAATCACCTACACAGAGTTTATTGATCTGGTATTCATCACTTTCTCTCTCTCTCTCTCTCTCTCTCTCTCTCTCTGTGTGTGTTTGTGTGTGTCTTTCTCTGTAATTCTCAATCCCTTTCTCTCTCTGTCTGTCTCATACCCTCATTCTCTCACTCTGTAACTCCTGTAACTCTTTCTTTCTTTCTCTGTTTCGGTCTTTTTCAATCACATTTTCACTCTCCTTCTACTGTATCTCTTTCTCTATGTTATTTTCTCTTCTTCTCTTTTTCTCTGTGAGTTTCAGTATGTTTGCTCACCATGTGCTATTAAAAGTATATATTAGCTGTATATTCTTGGAGTAACTGCAGGTTGTGTATGTATGTGTATGTGTGTAATATTAAACGTATTACTTACATTAAGCTGAACGTGATTTAATTTCAGATGATATATATATATGTATGTATATGTATGTATGTAATATTAAATGTATTACTTACATTAAGCTGAACATGATTTAATTTCAGATGGTATATATATATATATATATATTTATATGTATGTGTGTAATATTAAACTTATTACTTATATTAGCTAAATGTGATTTACTTTCAGATGACCAGTGATGAGGGGCTGACCAAAGCGGAGAGGTCAGCATTCAGGTCATTCCTCGCCATAGCGATTGAGAACATTGTCCCACAGAGGCTGAAAGATGATTTCTTAGCCAACTACAGCTGCTGTCCAGTGCCCCCCCTCTTTATCCCTCTCATAACCATAGCAGAGGTATTACTATTCAGTATTTGTCATAGTAATCATCTCTTTTCTCAGGATGTATCATAATAGTTCTTTTTTCTTTCAGTATTTATGATATTTCAATGATGATTATTTTCAGTAGTTATCATATTTTAATAATGAATATTTTTAAGGTTTATTATATTTTAATAATTACTATTTTCAAAATTATTGTATTTCATTAATTATTATTTTCAGTGTTTATCCTTTATTTTAGTGATAATCATAAACACCATTATAATTATTTATGTTCAGTATTTATGATAATTATTTTCAAAATGCAGAAAACTATCTCATGTTTAGTTAATCTTGGGTTTATTTCTTTAATGAACAAAAATCTACAAAATCTCGACTAGACTATCTTCTTTCCTGCAGGTGATTGTGTTCATTGTGTATGCTGAGGACATGAAGGGTAAAGGTATCAGCGTCACGGCAACCAGTGGCTTCCCCTACTACAGTCCCCTGGTCTACAAACCCACCCGGAGGTACGAGGCGTGGCGCTTCCTCACCTACATGCTGATACACCAGGGGTGGGTCTTTTCAGTCTGCCGTTCACAACTAGATTAAAGTGTGTTATTGTTAGTGTGGGATGTTTCAGTGTTTCTCAATTAGCAGAAATTTAGAAGCATGATGATTATTGAGTTTGTTATTAAAAAATGAGATTTTTGAAAATGTATTTATGATTATTATGTTTTGTTTTTGATTATAGTGTGTAGGTATTGTTACACATACACATACACACTCTCTCTCTCTCTCTCTCTCTCTCTCTCTCTCTCTCTCTCTCTCTCTCTCTCTCTCTCTCATGGTATGCTTTGTGGGTGTTTTTTCATTCAGTCAGTTTATCTAGTTTATCGTAAAGGGTGGGTGTGGGTACATGTTAAGTTACTATTATCATGTTATAAAATACTCTCCTGGAAATGTGATTGACATGTAAATAATCCCTTGCTTGGATAGCAAATTCAAATTGACCTAGAGAAATAATTCAAATAATCTTTTCCTTTTTGTTGTTGAGTTGTTGTTGTTGCTGCTATTATTATAAATGAAGCAAATCAAAATAAAGCCGTAGGACTGTAAAAAGTAATTTATTAATTTATTTATTATTAATATATTTTCTTTTTTCATGATTCCCTCACAAATATAGAATAGATTTGACATGGAATAACACTTCATCCATTGTTTTTATATTAATTATTTATTTTTATTTTTGTATAACTCTATTTTCAGATACATTCACCTCATATCAAACATGATATTTCAGCTTCTGTTTGGACTCATGTTAGAAATAGTACACAAGTGGTGGAGAATTCTCATTTTATACATCCTTGGAGTAATAGCAGGTGTGTGTCTTTTTTCTTTGTGTGTGTGTGTGTGTCTGTGTGTGTGTGTGTTTTCTTTGTGTCTGTGTCTGTGTGTGTGTGTCTTTGTGTGTGTGTCTTTGTGTGTGTGTGTGTGTGTCTTTTCTTTGTGTGTGTGTGTGTGTGTGTATGTGTGTGCGCAAGTGCTCAAATTACACATAAATGTTATTATATTAACAAATGTTTATAGATCATAAATCTTCATATAAACTCGTCATTCTTCATCATTAGTTTTGTAGGAACATTCTGTCTTACAATAAATTAATAAACTGTTAGCTTTTCTGACACATTTCTAAGATTTTTTAGCTAATTTTTTAACTTGTGAATTAAAACTTGGTTCTTCTGCAGCCAGTTTAAGTAACATAAATAAGAACTGAATAATCTCCTGATAAATTTGATACTTCATTGTTAAACTTAATATCTGCTATGGCTGTCACTCTCTTATCAGTGAATGAAAAAAACAAATATTTGTTTAATACTCCAGACCCTGTATGAAGCTAAATAAATAAATTTAGAAAAATAACAATTAGAATGCTAAATATTTTAAAACACACAAAACAGCAAACATATAAAGGTATATTCGTTTGTACCTGTATGTATATATATGTGTGTATGTGTGTATGTTTTGTTTTATGTGTGACAGAGAGAATGGGGATTTTTGGAAATTACATTACAAGCACTGTTTAAATATATTAAACTTAACTTTGTTTGTTACTTCAAATTTAACTGTAGTGACACAATAGTTTTGTTTATGTCAGATATATTATTATCCTACTTCTGTTCTATCATTTACATCAATCACTAACAAAACAGAATAATCACTGACCTGTTTATTCAGATATTTGACATGTTAGTCATTTGTTTGTTTTTGTTTGGGTCATGTTTAAATATAGAAAGTATGTAGTTGTTTGTTTCAGTATACATTTTTATTGATGAGCCTTCTGAAGTAAGGTTATTTTACCCCTCCACACACACACACACACACACACACACACACACACACACACACACACACACACACACACACACACACACACACACACACACACACATGTACACATATTTATATATTTATACAGATACAGACATACACATAACAAAATATACACAGGCATACACATAGGCTTACACATACATACATACAAACACACAAATTTTCAAAATTTATAAATATTTAATTACAACTAGCAGGGGATTAATGAAGGGATCTATGCTTCCTGGAAGCCCAAATTGACTACAACATTGTGGTAAGGTGTCAGAAAGACAATTTAAAAAAATAAAACATAAACTAAATGTTTTGAAAATATCTTTATTACTAAACATTTTGTTACACTGCAGGCTAAAATCTTTTTAAAAAAAGGAAATGTGAAGCTCTTTGTCTTCAGTAATAAGCAGGTTTGTTGACATCAGAGTAAAGAGAAACATCTAAAGCCAGACAAAATCAGTTTATCTAGATTTAGTTTCACATCAACAGCTGACAACATCTGTGAGGAATAACAGATTTTGACTGTGAAAATGATTGAGATAAACAGTTTTTATTACACTGTTGTAATTATCATGCACATGCTACATATTTACTTTGTTTTAACAACTACCAAATTTATGACTTGCTTCCATGAAAGGTACTCAAAGTCATGATTGCCGTCATACGGTTTATCATGAGTTTTGACGTTTTCTTTATCTTTTTCTTTTTGTCTTTTCATTTATTTTTCATTGTGAAATTGTGTAAAATTAAAAGTGATTAAAAAATAAAATTGAGCATCATTGTAATGCTTCCTGTCAACTCTTTAACATCAACAACTTCTTTTCAGTCATCACATTTCACTGAGACTGGTTCTAAAACTCATTTTGTGGGTGTGCGTCACACATTAATATTTTATGTAGTCCAGTGTTTGTGACACTCATTCGAAATGTGATAAACAACAACAGGATCAGTCCACATAAGTGATCCAGTTAATTTATTTTACCCATTTCCAATACATGCAAGGTTTATCCCGTTCTTGCAAATGCTCCATTAACTGGATTTTACCTCCTCATAATTATGGAGGAAGAAAAAAAACTTCTTTGCCCTTGTCAAATTAAAAAAAAATATATATATTCAATAATTAAATGTATTGCTAATTAATTAGAATTTTATGTATTCCTCGTGTGTGTATATACATGTATATGTATAAATGATATTTTTTGTGTGTGTTTCAGGTTCCATGGCTCATTCACTGACTGATCATGCGGTACAGCTGGTGGGGGCTAGTGGGGGGGTGTATGCTTTGCTGGGAGCTCACATTGCCTCCGTGGTTGTGGTAAGTTTTAAAAATAAAACACAAACTGAGAGTTTTTAGAATAAATTCATTCCTAGATGTATCAGTATATGTCACGTTAAGTTTGTTTAAAACGTTTAAATTTGATTATGTGTGTGTACATAAATAAATAAAACACAAACTGAGAATTTTTAGACTTATCAGTATATGTCACGTTAAATTTGTTTAAAACATTTAAATTTGATTATGTGTGTGTACATAAATAAATAAAACACAAACTGAGAGTTTTTAGAATAAATTCATTACTAGACATCAGTATATGTCACGTTAAGTTTGTTTAAAACATTTAAATGTCACTGAATTATTATAATTTGTTTAAAATACATTTAAAAATTTGATTATATAATAAACACAGTAATTGTTACATAAATAAATAAAACACAAACTGAATTGTTTTATGATAAAACAAAATTCATTGATAGACATATATTAGTCATTTGTATATGTCACAGATACAACAAATTAGTTTAAAAACGTTTAAAAAACACATCTCACCCAATTATTATAATTTGATTGATTATGTATAATAATAACAAGGTTTAAAATGCAAACATTGGTAAATTAAAATATGATAAACATTGAAAATAATTGTTATTAAAACTATAATAAACAAATGAAAATAATTGTTTTGTTATTAAAAATATGAAGGAACTATTTCAACATTGAAAATATACAAATGCTGTGAAGGAACATTTCTAGATATTGATAAATGTAAATGCAAATTTGTTATGTGTAGACACTCACAGATAACTACAAATCTACACATGCATTCATAGAAAACATAAACAAATGTTCTGTTATATCATCCAAAATGAACATCTCATTTCACACACTCATAAACTCAAATACTAAATGTTTTGTTACCCTCCTCCAAGGAAATGAACCCAAATGCACAACATTTCAAGATGTATAATAAATACAATGTTTAAAATTGAAGGAGATGAACTACAAATGTGTGGAGGAACTTGATAAATTTGATAAATACTAAATGTTTTGTTACTTTCAGAACTGGAAGGAGATGAACTACAAATGCTGTGAAGGAACTATTTCAAGAGTTTGATAAATGTAAATACTAAATGTTTTGTTACTTTCAGAACTGGAAGGAGATGAACTACAAATGCTGTGAAGGAACTATTTCAAGAGTTTGATAAATGTAAATACTAAATGTTTTGTTACTTTCAGAACTGGAAGGAGATGAACTACAAATGCTGTGAAGGAACTATTTCTAGAGTTTTGTTAAGTGCCCCAGTTCGTTTGTTGATTATCTTGGTTCTAGGTAAGAAAAAAAAAGAAAAATAATAATGTGTTTTTTGTAAAGGTTAATAGCATTATCACTTTGAATTTGCTATCTCATTTGTGTTTTCTAAAATGTACAGTTCTGATTTAAGCAAAATTTAGTAGCCATACTGTCATAGTTGTTTTACTTGTTCTTATTGCTAAGTTTGATTATTCTCTGTTGTTTTAGAGGTGTTTATTATTATTATTATTATTATTATTATTATTATTATTATTATTACCATTATTATTTTTTTTTTTTATTATTATTACTATTATTATTATTGTTATTTTTATTAATTTTTTTTACTAAAAATTTTATTATTATTATATTAATATTACTCTTATTATTATTATTATTATTATTATTATTTATTATTATTATTATTATTATTATTACTAATTTTTTTTATTATTACTGTTATTATTACCATTATTATTATTATTATTATTATTATTGTTATTATTATTACTATTTCAGTTGTTCCAGACACATCTCTGGCAATATACAGACGTGTGTCTGAACCAGACGCTTACAAAGTTGGAGTGACGGCCCACATAGGTGGATTTGGTGCTGGTAACAAATTTTTATTTATTTTTATTTTTAATTTAATTTTTATTATCATTTTTTATTTTTTATTTTTCCCTTTACCACTCATTCTTAGAATTAGCTGTGAATGTAAGAAAAGCCTAAGATACCAAATATTTGAATTTTTATATCTATTAATTTTTTCCTAATGCATTCTTTTAGAATTGGTTTTGAATATAAGCATAGCCCAAGTTATTGAAATTTCTAAAAACAACTGTTTTCTAAAATGATAAAGTTTTGTTTTTATATTTATTATTTTTTTGTTTGTAACATTCATTTTTAACTATTCTGTGCATGTAATCATAGCTTGAGATATAGAAAATTTAAAAGAAAAACAATTTGAAATATGCCCTAATGGTTCAAGTGGGCAGTGTATGATGAAAGAAATTACATAGACTGCAATTATATATGAGCCACTGTAGATAATACAAGAAATATATGTACAATGATGTTTCTGTTATTAGTGCATCTATCTGTTACAGACAAAAATAAAATTATTATTGAAATAGTGTTATAATATAATGAATGACCTGGTCCAGTAACAAGAATAACTTGCATGTTTATCAAACCACTAAAAATATAGATACAAGGGTTATACTTATATAGGACAGTTTCAGTATTTAATGCCTGTTACTGTTTGTTTGTTGACTTGTAAAATACCTTTCCAAAGATTATTATTATTATTATTATTATTATTATTATTTTTTTTTTTTTTCTTCAAATTCATTTAAGCAAACCAAGGGAAGTAACTCTTTGCCTATATAATAAAGAGTATTTATTTTATTTGGCAGTGAAGCTCATAACTGAATCTATCATTGTAGTTAATATTTAGCATAGGTTTTAATTTAACAAATAAATCAAATAAAACATTTATACACAAACACAAGAGAGAGAGAGAGAGAGAGAGAGAGAGAGAGACGGACGAAATTATTAAGTTAATTATTAATTTTTTTTCAGGATTGCTGCTTGGTATTCCTATTCTCAAGAACATCAATGAACTTCCATGGGAGACAACTCTTGGCTGGGTTACCATGGCAATCTATCTCGGCTTCGTTGCATTTTGCATCATATTCAACGGGTTGTTCGAAGGTTATCCCCCCACTGACTGGAGTTAAAAATGGTTGCAGCATCCATCACCTGACTCAAGTAAATGGATTCTTTACCTCTAGAGTAGATAGGTTATTTCGAAAGAGTTCAGCTGAGCTATTTCAGCTAGTAGTGGCTGACTTAAATAAATCGTTTCATTGCAGCATCGTTTGGAAACAGGTTATTTTAAAAAGTATCAGTTAAGCAGTTTGGTTTAATGGATTTTTTTTAAAATCCATTTTAACTGAAATGCTTACTACAATGTGCTCAATTAGGTTTTTTTTTTTTTTTTTTTAATTGAAAAATATTTTGATATGATTTTTTGTTTCTAGTAATGTTTTCTAAAACTTACTTATGTCTGCATGCATCCAAATAGTATTTGTTACCAATTTTTGTCAGGAATTTTGTTATAATTACCTTGTTTTTAAAAAAAAGAAAAAAGAAAGGTTAGTTATATTTTTGTGCCATTTAACCTATTCTGAATTATTATTGTTTTGTATATTTGACAAGTTATCAGTTTCAAATTTTATATGTTTTATTATCTCTACTATATCATTTTATAGACAATTACCTTTTATCAGTAAATATTCCAATTTATATTTCTACAATTTTGTTTAATTTTTGTATCCTTGTTGTTAATTTATTTTACCCATAAACATTCTAGTTTTCCTAGACAGGTGTTAAAATATCACTTGTATTAATTTCATATCAGTACAAGGGCCTTCTCATTATAGAAATCATAATAGTTTGTTACAGAATGTACTGTGTTCTAAAATCATGACTGGAAAGAGTAACCCCCATTACAAAATGTGTTACTTCTACAAAATTGAAAATATTATTGTGTTAATTTTCTCACAGTATGGTTCTTTGACATGAAATTTTGCATCATATAATGTTACAGAATTATACTGTTGATAATGAAAAATGATGTGTGACCACAAAAGGGGTTACTCTTACCAAAAGTAAAATTTGAATTTGAATTTCTTTTTCTCACAGTACAATTCTTTAACAAACTCAGTATTTGTGTGATAAGTGTTGTAGAATTGTGTTGTGTTCTAAACAGATGATGTGAGTATAAACCCTTTACAAAATGGGTTCCTCCCACCATAATAAAAATTCAACTTTATTACTTTTTACATTGTATGATTATTTAATACGAAATGTCTGCACCATAAGTATTACATAACATATATTTCTGTATACTAAATAAATGATATGCTTTTAACCCACTATACAACTGGGTCACTCCTACCAGAATTAGAAATTCATTTTATTACTTTTGTTTTCACACAGTATAATACTTTGACATGTGGGATATATCTATGATATGTTACATATTTGGTGATGTTAGAGAAGAAATGAATTTTTCAACATTTTTTTAGGGTTTCCTTTACCAAAATAAAAATAAAACTAATTTTGTTATTTTTTTCTCAAAGTACAGTTCATGCTCATATCTGATGTGTTATATAGTGAGAATACCCTTTTAAAAAAAATACAGTTATCACTTTTTATTAACCATGACAGATTTCATAGTCTTTTGATCACCTCAGAATTGTCTTAAAAAATGATTATTTATTTAGTGATATACTTGCATCAGCTATTTGAACACAGTCATAAAATGCTATCTTCTTTACAGCTAATTATAATAGGCAGTTTTCTTTATTCAGTTTAATACAGTTGCAAAATGCAATCACAAAATACAATCACAAAATGCTATATAGTTTACAGATAATTTTAGAATTATTTTTTTTTTATGCTATATTCCTTAGATAATTTAATACAATCACAATATGCTATATTCTTTATTCAGTTTAAAAAAATGCTATATACTTTACAGCTAATTTTAAAAGGTTTTTTAAATTGTTTTTTATGCTATATTCCTTAGATAATTTAACAGAATCACAATAATGCTATATTCTTTATATAGTTTAATACAATCACGAAATGCAGTATACTTTACACAAATTAATAAAGTCACAAAAAGATATCTACTTTACAGCTCATTTTAATATTTCTTTTTTTAGTGTTTTTTAGATAATTTAATACAATCACCAAATGCTATATTTTTTACACAATTCAATATAATCACAAAAAAGCTATAATGTTTACACAATTCAATACAATTGCTAAATGCTATATTTTTTTACGCAATTTAATACAATCACAAAATGTTTATTTTTGGCACAATTCAAACCAATCACAAAATGCTATGTTTTTTACACAATTTAATACAATCACAAAATGCTATATATTTTTTTTTAAACAATTCAGTACAATCACAAAATGCTATATTTTTTACACAATTCAGTACAATCACAAAATGCTATATTTTTTACACAATTCAGTACAATCACAAAATGCTATATTTTTTACACAATTCAATACAATCACAAAATGATATATTCATTACACAGTTTAGTATAGTCATAAATTGGTATATTCAATGTATTTAATAGTTGTACATTGAACTTTTTTTTTAATTCTATATTCTTTACATAGTTTAATACAATCACAAAATGCTATATTCTTTACAACTAATTTTAATAGTTTTTTTATGCTGTAGTCTTCACAAAGTTTAATGCAATCATAAAATGCTGTATTATTATTATTTTTTTTTTTTTTAAGCAATTTAATACAATCACAAAATGCTGTATTCATAGCAAATATTTTAATACTGTTAAAAAATGTTATATATTTTTACAGTTTAATAATTTAATCACAAAACACTATACATCTTTACAGCTAATTTAATATAGTCGCAAAATGCTATATTCTTTACAACTGTTTTAATACAGTCACAAAATGTTATTTTCAATGCAAATTTTTTATACAAAAACATAATTAATGATATTATCTAAGGTTATAATAAAAAATATTACTGGATTGATCACTGTATATTTTTTATAAACCAAAGTGCATCCATGTGAATGAGAATTCTAATTTCTCAAAAAAATATGTTTTTAACTAAAATTCAGGTTACAACCAAGTTGCAGCTGTAAATCTTTATTATTTCATAATCAGTCTTTTATAGCTATTTTTTTATTTTGGATATATATTAATGTAGACATCTGTAAGACTCCATAAAATATTTTTTGTCTTATATTTTTATAAAATTGTCACCTTGCTCAACATTACTCCAGAGTAACCTCCTTATTTAAATATTTCCTCTATGACATCTAAATGTTATTTTGCTTTAGTCACTTAATTTATAATGATACTTTTTTAATCATTAAAGTATTACTATTGTATTAATTGTGGATCTTGTAAACTTGATTGAAAATAATTATTTTATTTTTCATTAAGGTCAAGTAAAGGTTGAGAATTCTTTATCCCAAAAACTTAAGATTTGTTTGGATATCAGAATGTTTTTTTTGATTTTGGAATATAATGGTTCTAACTCTAAACATGAACATCATTTATATTTCAAATACAACTTTTATTATTATAGTTTTTAATAATTTTGTGCACAAAATAAAGTTTGTATATGCAAAACAATCCAAGAATTGTAAGACATC
This sequence comes from Chrysomallon squamiferum, assembly GCA_012295275.1. NCBI lineage: Eukaryota > Metazoa > Mollusca > Gastropoda > Neomphalida > Peltospiridae > Chrysomallon > Chrysomallon squamiferum. Next base: position 34,256,125 of record CM022672.1, on the reverse strand, counting down.
ATTATATCTACTGTTTGGGAAAAAGTTTAAGATTTCAGAGCTTTTTGGATAACAGGATCAAAATCTGTAAAAAAAAAAAAAAAAAAAAAAAATTATAAAAATGTTGTCATTAGTATAAAAACAATAATTCATAACAAAACATTTTAATAACAGAATTTGCTTTTATTGTGATGCCTTACAGTAACAAAAATTGTCACCAAACGTTAGTCATAATTGTGAATATTTTGTATCAGTAATGGAATTTACAATGTTCTGTGTAACAACTGACATAGTTTATGTTGCCTGTATTTCTTTTTATTGTTATTTAGATCTGATGTACATGTTTATTTTATATATATATTAATTAACATTGTTAATTTATGGTAGGGTGCTATCCTTAATATGATGTTGATTCCTTATGACAATTATCTAAATTTTTCTTTTGCTTTTTAATTAATTTATGGTAACATGATTCACACCTTACTTATGGTAATTAGTTAAATGACATTAATATTACTTGTGTTAAATTTTTATTAATTATTTATCATTTAGTTATCAACTTGTAGATTAGTTAGTTACATATCATTTTTCGTTTTTAAAATATTGTTTATAAGTGTTTTAGTTATTTCTCAAATAATTTCTTTTATATAATACTAGATCTCAAACATTTTGATTATTTCATTTTACTATTCCAGAATTTTGTTTATTTGCTTTTGTTTTTTAAATTAAAAAATAAATAATAATAATAAAAAATAGTTTATATAATTAAAATTATCCATGACCAGATGTAATTCTACAATTTATTGTTTATATTTGCTGTATTAGTATTACTGCATTGATTCAGGGAATCTTAAATAATGCTGAACAAATATTTGTCTCATTTGTGAACATCAGCCTTCATTATTTGATTATTTTTATTCTATTTTTCTTTTTTGGTATTTTAATTATTTTTATTTTAAAGATATTTTATCTTGCAATTTTTGGAATTTATGCAAATTATTTTATTTTACACATTAGAAACAAATTTTATTTTTTGTAGAGTTGTCTAACTTTGCTAATTTAATCGTTTAATTACATTTATTATCATTAAAGATTCAGTGTAATTATTCTCTAGTATTTCATTTACAGTAAAATTAGTAATTTTTCAGAAAACATATTTTAAACTTGTATGTGGGTGTATGTATAATGTGTATGTGTTTATATGAATATATCTGTTTCTGAGTAGCACATTAGTAAGTGCCTTTTATATATATTTTTTTTTAAATGTAAATATATATTTTATTTAGTTCCAATAATTTTTTATATATCTATAACAGTTTTTAAATTAATGAAAAAAACCATAATAATAATAATAATAATAATAATAATAATAATAATAAATAAAACAAATAAAATAAATAAATAAATACTTCAAATAGAGAGACTATCAGAATCTATGCATTGATATTTCATGTAGAGATGTGATTAAAGAGATTTTGTTTACTTAGCAAAATTAACACATTTTGTGTGCTGATTTCTAAATGTTAGTAATTCTGTACTGCTATGATATTAGAATGAATCAATTGCTCACTCATTTATTTAGTTACTAATGGGTTTTTCATGTCATTATTTCTTATTATTTTTAATATTGTCGAGTTTACAGGGTAGATATAATTATATAATTATTATTTTAAATTTATGTATGAAACTTACTATAAAAATAATAAAATAATTTGCTCAAAATACATTATTAGAGAGATTCTAAGTTTTATGAAATTATTGCAAAAGTTAATAAAATTTAGTAAATAAATAAATAAACAGAAAACTGAGTAAATAATTAAGCTTTGTTCTGAAATTTTTAAAAATATTGCAAATAATAGTTACACACTAGCATTAGGTTAGTAGTTTCATATTAGTGCAAAGTAAAAGTAGTAGATAAAAGATTAGTATGTTTAATAAGTAATAAACATATAAGTAACTACACATTGTGTGTCTAAATTATTTAGAGAGAGATTTAGCAGTTGTTTAGCTGTTTCATTTATAACCAGTTAGGGGAAAGGTTTATAAAGCGTTTTAATAGATAGATAATATTTTTAAAGATGGTTTCTTATTGAGCTGTATGATAATAAAATATCTTGTTTTTGTGTGAACATTGAAAATTAATTGATTCATTTTAATGTACATTTTCAACTTGAATACTTTTATTAGGTAAATATTTGTTTTGGACAAGTTCCATGCAGTTTAACTTGTATATATGTGTTTATGATGTTGATACATATGTGACTTTCAAAACTACTATAGACAATGAGTATCCTAAGGATAAAATAAAATTAAAACTTTGTCATAACTCTTGAAGTGTAATTACTTTAAATTTATTTTTTCTCAGTCTTCCTTAACTATACATATATCCAAAACCAAATAACGATAAATAAAATGTATCTGGAATATCATCAACTGCAAACTTGTTTTATTATGGTTGAACATGATCATATATATTTTTATTTTAATAGAATATTATAATTGATTATGAAGACTGAAAATTGTAACTAACGTTTTGTATTAAACTGCATTGTGTAAAGTGCAATATTATTTTTAAAACAGTTTCTGCTTGTGTTTTGGTATTTTATTGTTAAAAGTACTGCCTGTAACATCTTGCCAATGTCAAAAATAATAAAAACTTTTTCATTCAGAATTCTGTTATTATCTTTTGTTTTTTAAAATTAATTATCACTGTTGTTATACTACTACTACTACCTTTACAACTATGCTGCTACTACTGCTACTACCTTTACAATACTATTCTACTACTACTTTACTAGTTCTATGCTGCTACTACCTTTACAACTACTATATTACTACTACTTTACTATTTCTATGCTGCTACTACTAGTACTACCTTTACAATACTATATACTACTACTACTTTACTATTTATATGCTGCTACTACTACTACTACTATACAATACAATTTATTTGACTTTCGTGTGTGTGTGTGTGGAATTAAGTTTATTGATAAACCAGTCTTCTTACTTGGATGTTATACGTAAGAAAGCAATTTTAGTTTGATTATTATTATTATTATTATCTTTCAATTTCTTATTTTTTTCTTCTTAATTTTGGTATGATATTAATGTAACTCAGTTCTTTAGGAATCTGCAATATTTGTACATTTTCTTCTCTCATTATGTTCTGAATTTGTAATTAGTCACATTAAGACACAAAATTGACATAACGAAGCCACATCAACCCCACAGAGACAAGTGATTGATGTCTCACTCACATCATCCAGGCCAACAACCTTCTGTTTTGTTTCATGTGGTTCATTGTTTTCTTTGTTCCATTTACACAAACCTCATAAATCCCACTTTATGTGCGTTGCTTATTATCCACTGTCAGTTATTTTAGTAATCAGAATTTTCTACTATTTTTTTCATTTTTAGTAGAATTCATTGTTATATTTTCAGCCAGTTGTAATTTTGTAATGTGACTGTTTGAGTTTGCATATTGCTTTCTACATGATTTTTTTGTTTGTTTTTGTTTTGTTGTTGTTGTTGCTTTCTGGGGGGTTTTGAGGGTGATGAAGAAACAGCAGAGAAATTTCTTAATATAAAATGTTTTAATAAAACTAAAAATATATGTAATAAAGAAATAAGAACAAACAAAACAGAGCAAAATAACAAAATCCAAGTCATGTCGTTGTTTTGTTCTGGTAATTTTTTTCTAATTGTATATGTAATTAAGCAGTAGTAATTTTGATTGTAGTTTTGTAGAAGTACTTATAAAATACTGGTTTCAAAACTGAAGTAATGTTGTAGTGGTATACCTACTAGTTTCAAAGTAGTGCAGTATTAGTGCAATCACACACATTCACTGTCACTATTCATGTCATCTCAATGTATTTAAAATCTGTTTATTACTAATTTTTACTTATTTTAAATTATCTCTACATTAACAGTGTGCTGGTAAACAACATGTTTATTATTTTGAAATTCAGATCAAGAAAACTAGTAAAATCAGAAATATTACAGTGGTAAGGAATACATGTAAATGTACTTTAAAATAACAGGTCATGTTGACATTTAAACTGATCACAAAACGTCTGCATTGTTGATAATGTCACACACAAACACATATACACCCACATACATGTATATATTCTCATGTTTGTTAAAACACATTGATTCATCTATTTGTAACTGAACACCAGTTATACATTTTTATTTTTTATTTTTCTACAACATGTTTTGATCATTTGCAATACGAGTATTTCAATTCAAGTATTATTTTGTTGAATAATAAAGCATTTTCAAATAAAAATTTCAAGTCAGTGGAAATTGTTGTTTTATTATAATACCTTTTTATGAATATGTCATACTTTTATCATTTCATTTTATAAAAAAAAGTGTATAATAATGTAAACCACTGTTAAATTATTACAAACTGTATCATTAACTGTTTTTATATTTCATCTTTTATTCATTGCAGCCTGATACACTTCTGATAATAAAATTAATTTAAATGTCTGCTTTTTGTTGTTCTTCTAACTTTATAAATACAATAACTTTTAAAATTAATTTAAAAAAATTAACATAGTTTTGAAACTCTCTTTATTATTCTGTTTTAACAAAATAAACACTGAATAATGTTAACAGTGGAATTGATCAGAAAATAAAAGCATACACTTTATAATAATAAGTATAATATTTGTACAATGATGCAAAATGAAATTAATGTATCTTAAAACTGACATCGTAAATCTTGAATTATGAAATATTTTGTTTGAATGTTTCAGAGCATATTTTAAATATTTTGTCTTTAATTAGCTTAAGAACACAGAACACTTAATTTACAGACAAACGCAGTTTGTTATTTTTAAGGTATAAACTTGTCACTGAGTTTGACTATTACACAATTAATCTGCAGTATATTTAGAATTATTTCTTTCTCAATACTAAGCTAAACAAACAGTTTATCAAACAAACAAACAAAAAGAACAATTATAACAATAATAAATAAATAATGATTAAAATATATATAAACTACTTTATAAACAAATAAAGAAAATAAAGAAATAAAGAAATTAAAATTTAAAAAAACAACAAAATAAACAACATTAAGAAACAACCTGTTCAATGTATTGTCACCAGGTTCCATGCTGCTAAATAAAATAACAATAACAAAAACAACAATTATAATAATAATAAAAATTAAAATAATGAACATGCAGAAGAAATCGGGTTGATGGAAAGAATGTACTTTTTATATATAAATGGAGAAGTCAAAACTATTTTAAATATAAAAGGTGCTACTATTCAAATTTCATCTGCCAAAATTAAAAACTACTTTTCTGCATACTTTATTTTAGGGGCAGAGGGTTTAAAATTATTTATGTAATGAAGATATATTTTGTATTATAACTATACTGCAATTTTTCCTACATAATTAATTCTTCTGTCCTTTTCATAAACAGGTTTATAATAACAATGTATATTGATTACATAAAAATAAATAAATAAATATTTAATTAATTAAATTAATAAAATCCCAAATAATTATCAATGTTTTTAATAAATAAAGAGCAAAATACGTTTTATACATTACCTGTCATTTAAAATGTAAATTGTGAAAATGACAATTTCATATTTAGCAATGAGTAAATAAAAATTTAACAAAAAAAAAAAAAAAAAAAAAAAAAAAAAAAAAAAAAAAAAAAATGATATTATTATTATCATTTTAAAATATTCTTTTACACATTTTTCCAGTTTGTCATATTTTGACATCATTTTGGGAAAAATATTTGAAATCTATTTTTACATCGGAAAATACAACAAACTTAAAATAAAAATTACGTGTATGTATTGCAGATACGTTTTAATAGCTGGATGTTTCGCCTGATCGGTAATGTATGCTAATTTTCTTATAGCGTATCAGTCACTTATATATTTATTTGATTTTCTTTAACTTTGTAAATTATATTTATAAGCTGCTACAAATTAGTAATATTATTGTAACAAAAACCAAAGAACAAAAACAAAAACAAAACAGGAACAACACACTTTATAATCACTTGCCAAGGGAGACAATTAGAAGATCGTGACGTCATTCGTATTCTGCGATTACTCTTCTTTGTATTTTCGGTGCCCGTTTCGACAAGGGAATGATCACAAATCCATACAAATGGGGACTAGTTTATTTTATTTTAAGATTTGTGGACTAGATTAAACGTAAGTACATTAATTTATTTTTGGATCGAACGTTTTTAGGAATCATTCAGTGAAATAGGCGTTTTCTGGAGCATTTTAATTTAGGATTTTTTTTGTTGTTTTCGCTTTAAACTGAAATGTCATACAATTTCGTGATAGCATGATCATGCCTGGTGATTGAGACGTGTGTATCGGTTTGACACAAGAATGTAAATGAAGTTAATGCGCACAAAAACTGTTAGATTCACGCCTTGACCCAATATTTTAAATGTTTCTGATGTCACTAGTTAAACACTGAACAAGCTGACCCGGCGGTTACAGAAAAAAAGGTTGGATCATTTATGCAAAAATAATTATTACATTAATTTAATGCTTTATGTCACTGTAATTTAATCGTAGTTTTTGCTCTACATTTTAATATTAATCAGAACTACATATGGAACTGTCAATAATTACATTAGAAATAAAAATAAGTATTTGTTAAATAAACATCAAATATTAGGTTTAAATAATAATTTTATTTCATTTTGAAAATATTTGTTTACCCAGTTATGATTATGATGAAGACTGCATTTTGTTTACATTATTGTTGTTAATGAGAATTGGTTTTATATATGTTTTTATCTGTACAAAAGAATATAATCATATTTAATTTATTACAGGATGTGTGTATTTGAGCATGTATGCACATTGTGTGTGTATGTGTGTGTGTGTGTGTATTGTGTGTATGCACAACTCACACATGCATGAAACAAAGAGAGTAAAAATTCAACACATTTCATGTTATTCTGGTAGCAATTTATTATATAAATTGTGTTAATTAAATCTGTCAGAACATTATGAGGTTTGTGTTTTGGCAAAATCAATAGTTATTAAAAAGAATTAGGTTGCTGTATCTATTTTTAGTTCTTGTTCATTCAATGAGCAACGTATTTCATCTGATATTTAGTTTTACTCTTTATGATGGTGTTTATTTATTTATCAGTTCACAATTTAAATTATAAATAAGGTTGTTAACAATCAATAATCTATTTTTAATTTTTGGAGAACAGATTTCTTAAGGTTTCAATGTTTTATGGGGTTTTTTATACTAAACACTAGGAGAAAAATAATATTGTACATGTGTGTGTGTGTTTAATTTATAATTCCCCTTTTCTTTATTTTTGATGAAATAAATATGTATAAAAATTACAAAAATTTAAATAAATACATTGATATTCCATTAACAAGTCTCCTGTAAATTAAGTAAGGTACATGTAAATATATCAAAAATTTATTTAGTGAAGTTACAGCTTTATGTAGTATTATCTCATTCTAACAATTAATAACGTTGTCAATTAATTCAGCTACATTCCATATTAAATCAACATTCCATTCTAATCTACACCTAAAACTGTACTCATAATTAAGCTGTAGTCATAATTATGTATTGCATACTTAATTGATTTGTAATCTCTTCAGTATAACCCAGTTACTTCAGACACTTAGGAATACACTGGATTATAAAGTGAGCTTACTACAGGATACTCTATACTAAACACTGTTCCCATTTTAGCAGTTGAGACAAGTCCTGTTACTCCTGTTACTCCTGTTACTTACACTACAAACCACTCTAAACACAACTTTACCATGTAAGAATATCTACTCTGCACTAAACTGTATTTCTTTAGATTGTCATTCTCCTTATAATCATAATAATGGTTCCAAACCAGTGCTTCTTAATCTTTTATTATTAATTTTTTTTGTAATCTGCTTCAAATAATTTTAAAGGTTGGCAGTTTAATTTTTATGGTGTGGTAGAAGTACTGTGAGGTGTTTAGTATAGTTATAAGCTTTTGCAATTGCCCTGGTTTTTCAGAGTATTTCAGTGAGATGCATCTGGTTGTTTTAAGAAATCTAAACAAATCTGCAGATGTTGAGGACTAATTTTACTTGTTATTTTTGTTGTTGTTTTTAATGCTTGAAGGAAAAAGAAGAAAAGAAAGAAAAATTAGGTATAATAATAATAATAATTCAGGCTGAGAATACCTTATCCAAAACAGTTGGGACTGGAAATGACTCTGATTTCAGAGTTTTTTTTGATTTTGTAATATTATTATGAGCAATTTTTGATACACATTTTTAAAATAATTTTGTATATAAAATAAAGTTTATAAAGATGGAAGAATATCAGGAAAATGTACAGAATCACTGTTTCTGCTACTCAGAAAATGTTTTGGATATGAGGATTACAGCTAATGGATAGTCAGTCCACCTATAATAATAACAACACAAATAATAATATGTATTATTTTAATTATTATTATGATTATCTTCATTAAAACTATTATTTAACATATTTATTATTATTGTTATTGTTATTATAAATAATCATTTTATTTTCGTTTGTTATTTATAAATTACAGACATTTTACATAAGGTAATAAATAATCTGGTTTACCAAGATGAAAGCTGATCAAGATATTAATTAATGATTGATTGGAAATTTTAATTTGTGATTTAAAAGTGAATAGCCTAAGGCTCTGTAGTAATGAACACACATTTCATTAGAGTACAGCATGTTTTTATTTTTCATTCTTACAATTGCCCCATGTTTTAATAATAATAATAATAACAACAATAATAATAATAATAATAATAATAATAATAATAATAATAATAATAATAATAATAATAATAATAATAATAATAATAATAATAATAATATATGATAATAATACAATAGTATTACACGTTTTTATTCTTAAAAATTCTTGTTTCCTTATCATTAACACATCAAAACATTAAAGTTTATGATACTACCACACTGACAAATAAATCATCACTATAAATACATAATTAAAAAAAAATTGTAATTATTTATCATTAAAAAGACAACAAAATTTAAAATGAAATTAAAATAAAATAACAAAGGCATTATACTGACATGTAATTAGTATGATAACAATATAATACATATTAATTAATTGTATAAAATCAAAGAGATATTCTTCCACATTTTTTGAGATTTTATATACTTATTTTGTGGCAATTCGTGGCTAGGAAATGAATAAAACATGTTACAAATGTGGGTGACAGGGAGAGGCAGATATTGTAATGCATCAGTGTTTACTAAATGTGACAGAATGAAATGTATTTGTAAGTAGGCGAGAGAGTAGACTTAGTGGCCAATCGCAATAGAACAAACGTCGATGTGCACTTTCTCTGAAACAGTCTTTGTTGTTTGTCAAAGTTGCAGATTTACGTGAGTATGTCAAGTCATTTTAAATTAATCTCTGTGTGTGTGTGTGTGTGTGTGTTTGTGTGTGTGTGTGTTATCTATAATCCTCTTGTAAAGTTTTGTTTGGTTTCAAAGTAGACAAATTCTTGTTTTTCAAGGTTGCAACTATATAATTATTAGTTTTATCTTTTTAAGTTATCTTTGGAGAGATCATTCTGATTGGAAATTGTCTGTTTTTCTGTTGCTAACAGTCTCTCTCTCTCTCTATTTTTTTTTGAAATATATTTATATGTTTTTATATCAGTGTGTCTACCTTCCTCTTTCTTTTTCTCTTTGCTGTTTTAAATGTTTATTGCTAGTTCATTTTTATTGATTTTGTTCAATGTTACCTATCTGAATTTCATCCAGGTTCCATGCTACAGCTGTTAATAACTAACACAGAAATCGCTATCTCAAGGTTATACCATGCACTACTTTACAAAACTCAGCATTTGTTTTAATTCCATTCTAATAAGTGATCATAGCAGTTTACTCATTTAGCAGAGCCTCCCTAATTACTGGGTGTGGTTCTGTGATGACTCGCTAAGTCTGGGGTGAGTAAGTAGTAAACTTTCACATCTGTGTCACATCTGGATGTTAGCTGTGTATTCATAGTGCTATACACAGCTTGTGTGTATGTGTGCATACATGTTAGTAGAATGAACATTGTACACATTTTCCTTTGTTATTGTAATTATTATTATTATTATTATTATTATTATTATTATTATTATTATTATTATTATCATTATTATTTAAAATGGTACAGTTTTAAGGAAGGAACAGAGATTTCAATTTGAATTCATGCTTTTTCATCTTATGGTACACTTCACTATACTCAGAAACTGAAAACTTTCAGTGGTTTCAAATCAAAGCTAAAAAATTAAACTTTTTAACATCATCACTGATTAACATAATAAGTGATTTATAAATACATGTAAAATTTATTCTGACTTATTTTTATCACAGACACAGACAGCACTTTATTTGACTGTTAATATTATAGGTCAGAGTATTATATATATATATATATGACGTTGTGGGTGTGTGTTTATGTGTATGTGTGTGTGCACATGTTTTGTTATAAAGCATTTCTCTGAGAACTCTTCATGAAATGTCAAGGTTATGACCTTTATAGCTCTCTTGATGATTGTGTTTTTGTTACTGAAACTGTACTTTGTTTTTATTTTTCATTTTGCTTTTGGTTTAGCTAATGTTAATAAATGAAAAACAGATGTATTGATAGTTGTATGTTTCAGGTTGTTTTTGTTTTTTATGTCTTTGTGTGTAGTATTTAGGCCTATGTGTACTGCATTTTGTTTGTTTGTCTTTATGTGTGTGTGTGTGTGTGTGTGTGTGTGTGTGTGTGCTTAAATTTTTAAGCTAACATGTTGTTTAAATTAGTAAAACTAGTATTACTGAAAGAACATTTGTCCATGTTTTACACAATTATTATTACCTTGTGCCTACCTGTATGTGCATTTGATATATAACTATAGTCAATACCTGCCTTATTTTGTTTTATGAAGACATGCAATAGTTTCATATGCAACTAGGCAAAAGTCTGTTTTAAATTATGCAATGAATACATGGAGACCTACTACTGCAAGTGCAGAACTAAAGGCAACACCTGCTTTAATTACGTAACAAAGACATGGAAATCTGGAGCAGTTTTGTCTGTAATTAAAAGTGACTGCTGTACCTGAACGACCAGTGACATCTGCAGAACACATTTAAAGTACAGGTGTATGTTTATGATGCGTACACTGTATGTCAGGTGTTCATAATGTACATGACTTACTTCACAGGTACGTCATTATCTGAAGGTGCAGTGAATTATAAAGTCAGTCCATTGTTATGGATGTTTTGACCTTTCTCATCTCAGCCAGTACTCAGTGACTGCTATATCAAAAGATATGGAATGTAGTGTTTTCCTGTCTGTGGGATGGTGCGTTGTAAAAGACCAGTTTCTGCTAATCAAAGAGTAACCCATAAAATGGCTGCAGCAGGTTCCTACTCTGAGCTGTTTTAAATCTTAATTACTAGCAATATAACCATAGCTAAAATGTGTTGAGAGCATTATTAAGTAAAGCAGTTTCTTCATTTTTATTCAGGTGTTATACAAATCTTTTGGCCTGTTTGAGCTCTTCTCAATAATTTGTTTAATAATTACCTTGTTTTACCTTTTTATCTTGTTTGTGTTGTTTTTGTTAAGTTGTTAATGTTACCTTGTGTTTCGTTGTTTTGTAAATGTTATGATGAAATTTAACATGTAAAGTTTTATAAATGTTTTACATGCACACTGACATACATTTTATTGATTTTAATGTGTTTTTCAAACTGCTGAGTAATTTAATATTACTCCAGTAGTGATTATTAAATAGCCTGCTGTATGTGCAGAAATTGTTTTAAATAACTTTTAATTTAAAAAAAATATAATAAATAAAAAATAAAATAAAATTTTTAAATTTTCAACATTAAACAAATTAAAATAATTTAAGAAAATGAACTGAAGTAACAGCAGTACAACTGACAAAAACTGTAAAAAAATAACCCAAGCAGCCTGCCAGCAACAAAAACTTCATTATCAAGTCACGAACATAAAATTTATAATTTAAAGCAAAAAAAAAAAAAAAAAAAAAAACATTCTAATAAATCATTACTACATCAACCATCTTGGTTATCACTTGGAGATATTTTTGTCTCCGCCTGTAAGTAATGGTACACCTAATATATGTCTGCTTTGTCAAAGGTTGTTGTATTTGGCTCTGCTGTTTATGGGAGGTACATAAAAACACAGCTTGTTGCTGACAGTAAGTCTGAGAATGGGTTTCTGATACGTATCTGTTCTTGCCAAAAACATTTTTTAGAAAAAAAGTATTTATATGTGATAGTAAATAACATGTTACTGAATCAGAAATGTATAAAATATGATCCAAGACAACAAGTGGTTCTTAGTTCTTCGTGTTAATTGATGGACAGATAAAACAGGCAGTTCTCGGAGATTTCTGAGAACAAGGAATCACTGTGAGATGTTTATAACACAGACGTCTACACATGTGAGGCAATACAGACAGATAACCATCCTCCTCTCCCCTTCTTCTTTTCCCTCCCCCGCCCCCTCTTTGTCTTCCCCCCTACTCTCCCCCTCTCTCCTCCACCCTGCTTAGTTCATCCTGCCACATGTTCTTTTATTTCTTCATTTCCTGGGTTCTTGCTAAATATAAACACTGGAGGATGCACACACTGTCAGGTATCTGGATATTTCTCAAATAACAGTTAGAGGTCAACTTTATTAAAGACAAAAAACAAGACGTTTTATCCGAAGTGTTTTTTTGTTTTTTTACAAATGGAGCTGGACGGTCTTGTCCAGACGATGGATGGAATTTATATGTGTCCACCTCGGTGCTGGTCTCGCCGGTCACTGGTATGTCCACTCTGTTTACTCTTTTTTTATTTGTTGGATTTTAATATCGCTAAACAGTGACATAGAGATAACCATAATACTGGTTCTATTACTTAAAACTGCATGCAGAGGGTGTAGATATAAGTGAAACAGAATTTTTCTTTTCATTTTGACTGGATTTGTCTTGGTTCTGATTGATTCTTATTTAAACATTCATACTGAGGAAAATAAATTTAAAAAATCCTGGAAACAAATTCAATTTTCCTCACTTATAAATGCATAGAATACTTCATGCAATAATGTTAAAGGTATGCCATCATATGTGAAATAGAATCTTTTCTCAAAAGTCTTATAAATGCTGTTATTATGAAGACATGGTGCAGGGCTTTGCGTCTGCTTATGATTTGTTCTTTTGATTTTGTCTTCTGGAAGAGGATAATGCTGATGGTTTTTGATGCAGTAATCATTTTCTCGTTCTTTGTGTTTATTTTAATCATCTTTGAATGGTTATGATGCATAATCTGATACAGAACTACATGTATATTTAATTTTTCTGATTCTCATCTATAATGAAAAGATGTTTGTGTGCAGTGTTTTTGTTGTTGCCTTTTTTCTTCTTTTTAAAGTTATTTGCTATATAAATTGATAGAACAAACCAGTAAAAATTAGAAATTCTTTTTTACCTTCATATGGATTAAATTTTCGGAGTTGTTTTTAAGTATTGTAAAGATTATTATTTAATAAGAACAAAGTCTTAAAATGTGCTGATGTGTTGTTTGTTCATTTAAGAGATCAGATTAAAGAAAAAATGTTTATGAATTTATGAATTAGTTACATGTATTACCTCCCTTTTGTTATCTTCATAATTCAAAAACAGTCAGATTTGTACTAATGTTGGGTTTTTTTATAGATAAGTTTGTATCTTTGTTCTATTCCCTATTTGTCCTTTTGTATTATTTTGTAAATTTTTTTAACATAAACCAGCTTGAAAAAAAAAAAAAAAAAAATAATAATAATAATAATAATAATAATAAAAAAATATTCTCTCTTTATTCCTTAATATGGATAATTTTTTTTTTTTTTTTTTACTGTTATTTAATGTTTGTTTGGCAGCCATTTTCTTTTTTTTTATTATTATTATTATTATTATTATTATTAATTTTTACAATTCTTTTTTTTTTTTTTTGTAATATTATTTATATTTTTGCAGATACAATATTAAAATATCATTATTAAATTGTTACCTATAAAGGAAACAGTTTTAAATGTCTACTGGCCATCCAGTCTTCTTTAATAATTAAACTTGTAGCAAAAAAAAAAAAAAATATCGAAAGTCATTAATCCATAAAAAAACAACCATGTTGCTATCCCAGTGTTTTCAGGTCAGTGTGTGTGGGTCAAATGACTAGAACACAGCTGGGGAAATCCTTTCAGATTATTTTATTCCAGTGTGGAAGATATAAAGCACAGCTGTTGACAGTAAGTGTGAAAATTATGAATATCAGCCAGAGAGCAAAATCCTGATAGAATTTAATAAAGCTAACGAAATATTGCTAGTATTAACAAACATCGCTGAGTTTTAATGTTAACGTTTTTTTGTAGTAAGTGCGTTTTTATTTCTTTTCTGGGTTTTTTACGATTCTTTTTTCTTTCATTCCCTAAAATCTGATCTATTAGTATATTTATTATTTTTTTTTTTTTTTTATTTTATTTTATTTTAATTTATTTTATTTTTTTTTTTTTTTATTTTATTTTATTTTATTTTATTTTATTTTATTTTATTTTTTATTTATTTATTTATTTATTTATTTTTTTTTTGATATTTGTATTTAGTTCTAATAGTTGTGGTTGTGCAGATTTACCAAAGTAAATACTCACCATAAATTTTTTTTTAAATTCTATTTTGGAACTGTATCTAATAACTTAATAATGAAACATTAATTCATTAATTAATTATTATTAAATTTAAAACTTTATTACCTCATGCATTACTTTTCAGCATAATACCTTTATTTATTTATTTTATTTTATTTTATTTTATTTTATTTTATTTTATTTTATTTTATTTTATTTTATTATTTTATTTTATTTTATTTTATTTTATTTTATTTTATTTTATTTTTGTT
>CM022672.1:34216172-34236172 GCA_012295275.1 Chrysomallon squamiferum | reverse complement strand
TATAATAATAGTATGTTTTCTTTGCTTTAATTTAATTGTTTTATTATTTTATATTATACTTCCTGTTTTTTGTATTGTATTATATTTCTTTTTTTTGTATTTTTTTTTAATAAGTTTATTTTACTATATACTTTTATAGATTTATATTCATTTATTTATTTTAAAAATATAAAAATAAAAATAATAATGATCCATATATATTCTAACAGATTTATTACAGTATTAAACAAACAAAAATAGCATCTGAAATTTACAAAATGTTCAAGACTATAATTGTATTCAATTGATATACAAACCTTTCCTATGTAAGGTTTATTTATTTATTTATTTATTTATTTTTTTTTAATTTAATAATCTCTTTTACTGGTAGAGATGAGAAAAGCCTCAAAAGACATCTGTAATGACAATCGTTTGTGTGGTTGTGTGTGTGTGTGTGTGTGTGTGTGTGTGTGTGTGTGTGTGTGTGTGTTTGTGTGTTTGTGTGTGTGTGTGTTCTATCATGTCACATTTTGACCAGGTTAAATATGTGTAAAATGTGTTGTTCGTGTGTACCACTCAGATAACGTTATCATTTAACACTCCTACAAATATTTCCACATTCAGATTCGTGT
This sequence comes from Chrysomallon squamiferum, assembly GCA_012295275.1. Classification (NCBI taxonomy): domain Eukaryota; kingdom Metazoa; phylum Mollusca; class Gastropoda; order Neomphalida; family Peltospiridae; genus Chrysomallon; species Chrysomallon squamiferum. The sequence continues at coordinate 34,235,561 of CM022672.1, read as the reverse complement.
TTTTATTTTTACTTGCAGAGGATAAAACGTCACAGCTCCTATCATGGACCCCCCTCCAAGTTTCGACAGGTGACAGATCTCAGACGTCCCTCAGGCTCCTTTGTGTATGTGAGGTAAGCAGAAACAAATATATCCAGCATTTGTGAAAGGGGTGGTGAGAATTGGCGTAACTGGTGCAAGTTAAAAACGAAGGGATGGTATACAAAAATGTTCAGGGTACAAGTTCTGTGAACAATGTTCAAATTACTTGTTTGTCAAAAATACTTCTATAAATAACTGCATCAAATGCATTAACTGTTAACAAGTTTATGTTACTAGCAATTAAATAAAATCAAAGTGTCTGTTTATTATACAAAAACAAAGTTTGCTAAATAAACAAGTGGCATGCCTGCCATCTCTTACAGTATGTAACAAGACCTCTGTATGTATGTATGTATGTCTGTGTGTGTATGTATGTATGTATATACACATGCACACACCCACGTAAATAAATTCTTATATTATTATTTTATTGTTTTATATACATTTTTTTTAAAAATCTTTAATTATCTGCAATTTGGCTTTTTTGAACCTGTTTGTGTGTGTTTGTACATGCATGCTGATGTATTTGTTTATTCCCTGTGCAATAAACAACACACACTTAAATATGCATGAACACACACACACAAGCACACACACACATATGCACACACATTCACACACACATGCACACACATTTACACACATGCACACACACACACATGCACACACACACATACACACACACACACACACACACACAGACACATGTACACACATACTATAAATAACTTACCTGCATTAGTAAATCCCTAATGAACAATCAATTATCCAGTGTTATTTTGTGAAGCTGAATTACTGTTGCATGCTACCTGAGAGTCTGTGTAAACATTATCAATAATAATAAGCTGATTGAACTGATAAAAACAAAATCCTAGTAACTATTGTATTCAACAATTTATGAAGTATGTCAGTGTGTTTCTGCAAGTGCAGATGTGTGTGTGTGTGTGTGTGTGTGTGGAAACAAAATGAAAGTGACAGAAAAAGTGAAAGAGAAGAAGAAATGAGAGAGAAATAGAAAATAGAGGGAGGCAGAGAGAGAGAAAGAAAGAAAAGTGAAAGAAAAAGAAACAGAAGAGAGTGAGAGAGAGAAGAAGAAGGAGAGAGAGAGAGAGAGAGAGAGAGAGAGAGAGAGAGAGAGAGAGAGAGAGAAGAGTTTTGCATATCAAGTGATCTCTGACAAAGACTTTGTGTAACAGAAATGATCGGCGGGTGGGTCATGTTGCGCTAATCCTGGTATGTGGCTGCATACTGTTACCACTAATCCTTGGATCACTGACTATCAAACTGCCATCTGTAACACAGACCTAGTGTTTGAACCTTTACTTCTCATTTCATGTGAGAGGTTCACCAATGTCAAGTTACAAAAACACTTGCATGTCACCCGTTAATTGTGTCTTGATTCAATTGATTGTTTGATGTCTCACACACATATGCACAAACACAACATATAAATAGATAGATAGATGATAGATAGATTTGTGTGGGTGCATTTGTCTGTGTGTGTGTGTATGTGTGTGTGTGTGTGTGTGTGTGTGTTGTGTGTGTGTGTGTGTCTTACATCATGTGCACCTTGTGGCCAGGTTAAAAATGTGTGAAATGTGTTGTTTGAAGATAGGGTGCTTGTGTAATTTATAATGGTTATACAGGGTGGCCCAAAAGTAGGTTTACAGTTATTACTTAGGCAATTTATTTTAAAATACAAGCATGTTTAAAGCATTAAACAGAAACTGTTTAATCTCTCAGGTGCTCAAAATGTCCTCCTTCAACACTGCAACATTCTTCAAACCTCTCCTTTATGTTAATTGTACTTAGCAAGTAACTTCAAGCATATAAACGACAGTTTAATATCTGTAAACCTACTTTTGGGTCACCCTGTATATTGTTACAGATAACTATTGTTACCTTCTATAAAAGTGTAAAGAAGAAGAAGCAAAAATGTATTTGCTTATGTATGTGAGATAAACATTGATATATAAATAGCTTTTTTCAAACACACACACTTACACACACACACATACAACACTAAAACATACAAATATTTTTTTTTTTAGAAAAAAGGACAATTATCATCATGGCTGTGTATATTTTATAAAATTAGTTTGGTCAGGTTTAAACTCTGCTGCTTCAAGTATTCATCCCAGCATCTGCTAACTTGGAGAGATTTAATCAAATATCAGCATAATCTGCTACAACGCATGAACTCACATCGCAGTGTGATGAGTATAAAATGAGTGCTTTGATAATTTGGAATTGCTCAGTGACTCATAACCAGTGGTGTCATACATTATTATTACCACCCTCCAGCTTACTAACATCAGGGAACACTGGATTATAAACAAAGTTAGTATCAGATAAACCTGTAATACTGGATTATAAACAAAATAACTAATAGTTAATCCTTTAAAACTGGATTATAAACAAAATGACTAACAGATTAACCTGCAATACTGGATTATAATCAAAATGACTAACAGATTAACCTGTACTACTGGATTATAAACAAAATGACTAACAGATAAACCTGTACTACTGGATTATAAACAAAATAACTAATAGCTAATCCTTTAAAACTGGATTATAATGAAAATGACTAACAGATTAACCTGTACTACTGGATTATAAACAAAATGACTAACAGATAAACCTGTACTACTGGATTATAAACAAATTGACAAACAGATTAACCTGTACTACTGGATTATAAACAAAATGACTAACAGATAAACCTGTAACACTGGATTATAAACAAAATGACTAACAGATTAACCTGTAACACTGGATTATAATCAAAATGACTAACAGATAAACCTGTACTACTGGATTATAAACAAAATGACTAACAGATAAACCTGTACTACTGGATTATAAACAAAACGTCGAAACCTGTAGCTATATGGACAGATTATTATCAGTGTTTATTAATGCTGTCTTAGACGAATCGTTCACAAAGTAACCATCACATGAAATCAGCTAGAAGTCAAAAGAAACTATTCTTGTGAAAAAAATCAATGACAACTTCATCGCTCACACATCGTCATTTGTCCTCATCGCTAACACCAACAACGCAGTAGCGGTAGTTGTTGCTGCAGTAGTGGATCAGAGCAACGTTTCTCCCACAGAGTGACAAACACTCGAATGACTGAAATCTATTTTCTCTTTGCCGTTGTTGTGGCTGGGGTTGAGAAGTGGAGTTGACCTGGCTGTGGGTGATGTTACAGTGCACTGCAGATCTGTGGCAGTGGTGTTGTTTGTCAGCGTGGATGTGCAGAACTGTCTGTTCAGTGTCTGAGTAGTTGCTGCTTACTGGAAGAAGCGCTGTGACTGCAGTTAGTGTCTGTCTGTCTGTGGCTTCGTGTTTCTGACAGTTGATGTTGTTTTTTAACGTTGATCTGCCGATGTTAAAGCTGTCACTGTTTGGATCTGTGCACACAGCGATGTTGTAGTGTCTGGCTGAATACAGAAAGGTAACAGTTGCGTATTTTGATGTGTGAAAAAAGTGTGTTGTGTGTTTTAATGTTAGTGATAGACAGAGACTGTGTATATATATGTGTGTGTGTGTGTGTGTGTGTGTGTGTGAGACAAAGAGAGAGTATATATATTTGTATTTGAACACAAAATTATATATCTATAATGAAGCTTTATTTGTGTTTAGTCTCTGTTGGTATGTTTTTGGTTAGTTTGTTTTTGAAAATAAGATTGGGGTGTATTTCTGTATATAGGGAGTAATTCTACATATATAGTAAAGCTCTCTTTGTATTTATAGTCTGTGCATGTAATAACAATTTTTTAAAACAACATAAGAAACATTGTTTAAAGAAATAAAATACTAACACTTGCTAAATTATCAGAATTTCTAATTTGATGCATTAATTATTTCTGATTCCAATCAGTTCAGAAAAACATATATTTTCTTGCGTGTATTTATGTTAATATGACGTAGAATAATTTACCAGATGACAGAGTAACTGTAAATTGTACATTAAGCAGTATTAACTCAATCAGGCAGTTATGATAATTCTCACCCCTGTCAGTTAATTCAGCTACATTGCACATTAAACAACATTCCACACTGAAAAGCACTTAATAAAACTCTACTTGTAATTAAGACTTGATGTTGCTGAAGTAAGTGGGTTTGCTGGGTTCCTGTTTTGTTTGTGAAGTGTATTGATATTTGATTATACACACAAACAGACATATTCACTCATTCACTCACTCACATACACACTCACACACACATACATACACACACACACACACCTGCACATGCACACAAACTCATGCAGTCATGCATGCATGTATAAAAAACATATATGTATGCATACACACACACATACATACAGACATTATACAGCATTATAATTCTGTATGACAAAACAGCAAATATTTAATTTTATTTTTCTGAAATTTTTTTTACCTCTTTTCCTTGTAACTCAAAGATTTCCTTTTTTTTGTATTAATTATATTTTCTTCTCAACGCCCTTTAAAACTAACCAAGTTTAAAACAATTTGAACTAGCTGTGATTGAGACGTCAAAGGGAATAGATCCTGGAACCCTTCAGACAGATGTAATTTGTTTTATTCTGTCATGTAATGAAGTTATGCTGTCAGTCAGAGGATAGAGATATATGTGGATGAATCTGTAGAAATTTAACTATCTATCTTCTACCCAGACAAAGTTAATAACACTGGAGTGCGTCTGTCTGTCATTTTGACAAATTAATATTGTTGTTGAGTTTCGAGTTTCAATTACATTTCAGTGGTGTTTTTTTTTCTTTGTCTTTCTGTAAAGTACTCCATTTCAGATTTATATATATATATATATATATATAAAATAATAGAACTACTGTTTTTATCATTCATGATTTTTAAATTTAAAGAACCGTTTCGTCAGTGGTTATAATATTATGGATAATAACTTTAGCAAATCTGTTTTATGATTATTTGTTTTTACTTTGATGCACACAGATTCACACATATACAAACACAAAAAAACACAAAAACACAACACACAGACAGTACAAATGTAATGTAGGCAGAAACACGAGCACATATACACAGAGAGAGAGAGAGAGAGAGAGAGAGGATTTTTTTTTGGTGTTTTTTCCATTGTTGTGGCATTGATTCTGATTTTATTTTTTTTTAATTTTCTAACTGTTCTTTTCTTTGTTAACTGTCAATAATACAAAACATCAGGTTTAAAAATGTAACATAGTTACAAAAAAAAAAAAAAAAAAAAAAAAAACGCAGTCTGGGTTTAGCATAGTTTGAAATGACAGGTGTTGTATTAATTGTGATGAAACAGTGACCTTGCTGACCTGTCAGCATCAGCTGGTACTAAGCAGTACCTTCCTGGAACTGGTACCAGCTGATTGCAGAGTAAACATAACCTTTGACCTCTCACTGTACAGTGTTTCTGTGTTCATATCTTCATATCTGTGGCTAAAAATAGTTCCTTCTTTATATGTACTTAAACACTTGCTTGTTTATATGTGTGAAATTCGTCAAGGTTAGAAAGAGAATATATTATTTAGATATATAAATACATTGTTTTTTGCTGTCATATCTAAATTTCTGTGGCTAAAAATAGTTTCTTTATTTATTTATATCATTACTTGTATACTAAATGTATCAGAAAGATAATGTTTTATTTGTATATATATGTAAATATATTGTTTTTATTGCATATCTACATGGCTATGTTTAAAAACAGTTTCTTTGTTATATACTTATATAGTTACTTGTTTGTAGGGATCATGTATATAATTACTGTGTGTTTGTTAATGTTAAATTATTATATGTAAACAAAACCTTTGTCCTGATCATATATTGTTTTTAGCCCATCTGTGGTTATTGTTTTAATATGGACATATGGTTACATGATTAAAAGAAAGGGAGAGTATACAATTTCTCTGTGTGGTTTTTTTTTTCTTCCTATAATATAAGCTTTATTCTTTCTGATTGAAATAATTTTTTATATATATATATATATATATATATATATGTATTTGTTTTGATGTGTTATTTATGGATTTTTTGTATTGTGTGTTTTCATAATCTATGCACACATACAAAACTGTGCATAAAGACACACCCACATACATACACACAACATATACATGTACAAACAGACACACCCACATACATACACACAACATATACATGTACAGACACACACACACACACACACACACACACACAACATATACATGTACAAACAGACACACCCACATACATACACACAACATATACATGTACAAACAGACATACACACATACATACACACAACATATACATGTACAGACAGACACACCCACATACATACACACAACATATACATGTACAAACAGACACACACACACACACACACAATCGTTCTTGTTGTCTGTTGTATGTAAAAGAGAGTTTAAAGAAACTGAACTAGGGGAAGGAAAGGGAGGGAGAGATGGGCAGACAAAGGAAGGAAGGAAATACAAAAATAAAATAAATAAACACTTTATAGAACAGCTCAGAACTAGGTCATGATGTATAATTAACAAGATGTATTGAGTAACACATAATGAAACATTAATAATTAATTCTACACTCTTTTCATTCTATTGGAGTTTTCTTTTTTCTTTACTGTTTACTGTTTTCTTTTTCATTTTTCTTTATTTCTTTATTTATTTATTTTATTATTATTATTATTATTATTATTATTATTATTATTATTCTGTCTTTTTTCTTTTCTCTGTTTTCTTTTTCTTTTTGTATTTTTTTTTTTTATAATTCTTTTACCAGTGTTTCTTTCTTTCTTTCTTTCTTTCTTTCTTTCTTTTTTGTATCTTTCTCATTGTTTCTTTATATTTATTTTTTATTTTTTATATTTATTTATTTTTTTAATTTATATACTTTTTTTTCTTTTCTTCTTTCTCGCTCTCTTTATTTTTTTTTAATTCATTATCCAAGTTTGTACGTTTTTTTTCTAATCTTTTCTTCAGATCTTTTGTGTTTGTTTTTATTAAGAATGTATTCCTTGTTTGTTTTGGTAGTTTCAAATTTCTTCCTTTGTTCTTTGGTAATTGAACTAAAACAACAAAGTGTTTATGGCTGCCTGTCTGTGTGTGCTTCTGTCATAGCTGATTGCTGTGTACACACACACTCCATTTTAAGTCCTTTGTGTGTGTTTAACTGTTTCACTGCTACCTACATGCATTAATACTGCAGTTTATATAAAAATATACACAACTTAGAAAATAGTAATACTTCAGACCTTCAGCTTCTGTTAAGTGACAAAACAGCAAAACACCTTTGTTTGTAGAGTAATTTTTTACCTGAATATTTAGTTCAGTGTTAAAACAATCACATATTTTTAATACAATGTAATTTCTGTACAGGTGTGATATTTGTTTACCTGAAGATTTTCTCAAAAGTTTAAACAATGAGACACATTTATAACAATATGTCTTCCATTACAAGGTGTGTTTGCATTTCATTATCTAATATTAGTTTACAAAGTCATTTCTTACCTGTGTATTTTCTTAGAAGTTTAAACAATCAGATTTATAACAATTTACAGGTGCGCTACTTATATTTAGGAAATACTTTTTTCTCAAGAAATATTTTTTTAAATGTATTTCTATTCAGTTGTGTTATAGTTTCAGTCTGGTATCTTTTTTCATGCAGTAATGTTTAACATGAATATTTTCTAAAAAGATTGAACAGTTACGTATTTTTATAAATAACGTTTTACACAGAAATCTTATATTTGATTGTTTGGATGAAGTAAGGTTTCTACCTGTCATTTGTAACACTGCTAATGACAATCACAGGTGTGTTTGTGTATTCAGTTATCAATATACAGGTTTAATCTGAGAGTTCTGATAAATTAAACAACACTGTGAGAAGTGTAACAAAAAAAAAATACAGGTGTGACAAGTTCAACAGGTAAGATTATCATCTCTGATTAGATACAAAAGTGTTTTTTAAGCATTTTAATGTAAGAAAACATTAATTGTCTTTCTTTTTTTCTTTTTTAATTGTCTTTTTGATTTTTCTCTTGATCTGTTGGTCTGTAAGTGTATCATGTATAATTAAATACGAACGGCCATTTCAATTCATTTTAATACATATATATATATATTTTTTTTTTTCTTCTTCTTTTCTTTCTTTCTTTTTTTTTTTTTTTTTGGTTTGATTTGGTCTTTTACTATAGATTCATAATTTTGCATGTTTTTCTTAGACTTTGTTTTTCATTGATTATTATAATGCTTTTTTTATTTATGTTAGTCAATAAGGTTATTAATCTCCAATTTCTGTTTATTTGTTTATTTGGTTAATTTGTTATTTATTTATTTATATTTATGTATATTATTGATTTACTCATTTATTTATTTTATTTATTCACTAATTTTTATTTACTTATGTTCATCTGTTGTTTATGAGTTTGGAATACTTCTAACAATTTCCCCCCTCCCTCTTTCACCCTCCTGTCTGTCTTTCTGTCTCTCTCATTTTATTTTAGTGGAATGCTTGTAATGGAAAGAAACCTTTCCTAAATTAGGTTAGTAGAGTCCACGGTTTTTAAGTTTGTTCCAAACTCAGATAAACATTTTGATTGATTTTTCTGTCATTGGTGTTGGATGTAAGTTATTTAGTAAATATCAGTCATCAGAGATTTCAAAAGCTTTAATTTGATTTTTTTTTTTTATTTTTTTATTATATTATAACATTATTTTATATTTAATATTAATTAATGTTGAAAACGTTGTAACCAAATCATTTTTTCTTTCTTTATTTATTTTTAATATCAAACTGTATGTGTATATGTATGAGTGTGTGTGTGTGTGTGTGTGTGTGTGTTTGTGTGTGTATGTGTGTGTGGGCGTGTGTTTGTATATGTATATGTGTGTGTATATATCAACAGGATAGTCTTAAAAAATAGCAAGGAATACTTTTTATATGTACCAATCTTGTATTAAATTGTTGAGAGAGAGTCACATATTTGAGTTGATCTTTGAATGACCAATGTCAGGAAATTGACACAATAATCACTGAACTAAATTTCACTTTTACTTGTAACAGACAGACTTAATGGCACAGAAACCTTTGTAATTAGACATTTATTTCTGTGTGTGTGTGTGTGTGTGTGTGTGTGTGACTTGTAATTCAGAACACTGCTCTGTGATATGACTTCTGTAAATCAGCAACAGCTAGCTAATCCTATATTACCATAATGTTTTAAACCAACACCGTACAATTTCATATCAGTATCGCTTGAAATTCCTGTCTTCAGTCTTGCTACCTAATCCCTCATTTATCTCCACAGCAGACAACATAAAACACTTTATATCCATGCTACCATTTATCAAATTTTTATATCCATAATCACGCGATAAATTTTGTATTCATATTTTGTAAGAAATTTAAAAGATTTTAAGATTTTATGTGTGTGTGTGTGTGTGTGTCTGTGTGTGTGTGTGTGTATGTCTGTGTGTGTGTGTGTGTCTGTGTGTGTGTCTGTCTGTCTGTGTGTCTGTGTGTGTGTGTGTGTGTGTGTCTCTGTGTGTGTGTCTGTCTGTGAGTGTATGTGTGTGTGTGTCTGTCTGTGTGTGTATGTGTGTGTTTCTCCATTTACATCATTCAGTTTATTTCAGTTTATTTCATATCCATTATTATTATTATCATTATTATTATTGTTATTATTATTATTATTATTATTAATGCATACACCATAATTAAAAGCTATCGTTTGTAATGTCATGTAATCTAGTATGTTTTAAACTGATAAAATATAAACCTTGTTTGTTTTGTAATCAAAGAGGAAGAAAAGGTTAATGATGTGTAGATATGTTATGTATTGTGATTTTAAATCATTGTCTGGGAAGTGATAAGGGTTTGATATGATTTGTAAGTAATTTAAAAAATTTTGATGAGATTTTCATTATTTATTACCAGTAGAATACCTGCGTGTGTGTGTGTGTGTATCTGTGTGTCTGAGTGTGTGTGTGTGTGTGTGTGTGTGTGTGTGTGTGTGTGTGTGTGTGTGTGTGTGTGCATGAATATGTGTGTGGCTGTGTGTGTGTGTGTGTGTGTGTGTGTGTGTGTGTGTGTGTGTGTTGTGTGTGTGTGTGTGTGTGTGTGTGTGTGTGTGTATGTGTGTGTGTGTGTGTGTGTGTGTGTGTGTGTGTGTGTGTGTATGAGTGTGTCTGTGTGTATGTGTGTATATGTGTGTGTGTGTCTGTGTGTGTGTGTGTGTATCTGTGTATCTGTGTCTGTGTGTTTGTGTCTGTGTGTGTCTGTGTGTTTTTTTGTGTGTGTTTCCATTCACATCATTCAGTTTATTCTCTGCCATTTCCAGACTTTTCCATTTTGTTTTTGATATAGCTTTTTTTCTATTCATTTTTTCTTTCTTTGTATGTTTGCGTATGTTTGAAGGTATGTTTGTACATTCACATATATGGTATGTACTTTAGTACATATGTATACATATTTGTTTATAAGTATATATATATATATATATATATATATATTGTGTGTGTGTGATATATATTATGTATGTATATATATAAAGATGTATATATGTATGTATATTTATGTATGTTTGAATCTATATTTGTACATTTGTATGTATATGTGTCTGTACATATTTACGTACACTTGTACATGATGTATGTTAGTTTGTGTGGTTGTATGTGTGTCTGTGTATTCTATATGGATCTATCTGTCTATCTATCTATCATTAACATCTCTACTTCTGTTGTCACTCAAACGTTCAGAATTGTAAATGAGAAATAATCCATCATCCATTATCCATTTATTCAAAACTAAGCCATCCATATTGAAATCATTCTTATCTCACCATAAATATTGATTGCAATCAGACATTATGCATTGTGATTCAACATCCATACTCTACCTACCTGTACATATTATCTATCTTCATTTATTTATTGGCTGTTTTTTCTGAACTCATGATGTTAGAGACATAATTACAAGCAAACACACACTTACAGGGATTAAGTATATCTGTAAATTACAATTACATTTTATTTCATTATTAGTGTTTTTAAATATTTACATCTTGCAGTTATATGTAATTTGGTTTGCCTTTGATATATATGCACACATGCATACACACACATACACACACACCCTACATTCATGTGTCTATTAAAAACAACTGAAACAAACAATTTTACCTGGATGTTTTCTAATTACAGGTGTGACGTTTGTAAGATGAACATACCTCATCGCATCCTAACTCCAGATGAAAACAAGTCGGGGATCAGACCACTGGAAAGTGACAGCAGCCCAGAATGCTACTTCAACACTCACCCCTCCTGTAATGATGTAAGTCGTTAATTCTCTCGTTAATCAGTTAATTAGTTTTTAACAGAATGCTACTTCAACACTCACCCCTCCTGTAATGATGTAAGTCGTTAATTCTCTCGTTAATCAGTTAATTAGTTTTTAACAGAATGCTACTTCAACACTCACCCCTCCTGTAATGATGTAAGTCCTCTCGTCCAGTTAATTAGTTTTTAACAGAATGCTACTTCAACACTCACCCCTCCTGTAATGATGTAAGTAGTTAATTCTCTCGTTAATCAGTTAATTAGTTAGAAACAGAATGCTAAACACTTCCCTCCTGTAATGATTATTAATCAGTTAATTAGTTTTTAACAGAATGCTACTTCAACACTCACCCCTCCTGTAATGATGTAAGTCGTTAATTCTCTCGTTAATCAGTTAATTAGTTTTTAACAGAATGCTACTTCAACACTCACCCCTCCTGTAATGATGTAAGTAGTTAATTCTCTCGTTAATCAGTTAATTAGTTAGAAACAGAATGCTACTTCAACACTCTCCCCTCCTGTAATGATGTAAGTCGTTAATTCTCTCGTTAATCAGTTAATTAGTTAGAAACAGAATGCTACTTCAACACTCTCCCTCCTGTAATCTGTTAATTCTCCTTAATCAGTTAATTAGTTAGAAACAGAATGCTACTTCAACCTCTCCCTCCTGTAATGATGTAAGTCCTTAATTCTCCTTAATCAGTTAATTAGTTAGAAACAGAATGCTATCTCAACCTCTCCCTCCTGTAATGATGTAAGTCGTTAATTCTCTCGTTAATCAGTTAATTAGTTAGAAACAGAATGCTACTTCAACACTCTCCCCTCCTGTAATGATGTAAGTTGTTAATTCTCTCGTTAATTAGTTATTAACAGCAGTGTTTTTTTATTTGTGTATATGTCAGTGTATATATTTGGGGTTTGTGTATGTGTGTGAATGAAAACTATAACCAGTGAATTATCTATCTATCTATGCATATATTTACACACACACAGACACAGACACAGACACACACACACACACACACACACACACACAAACATACATACAGATTTTTTTTCTTTTCCTAAACATCATATCATCCCCCAAAATTACCATGAAATTTCCCACAAAAATGTGATTTATTTTCATTATTATAATACTTTAATTCAAGCCAATGCTGAAACAAAGAATTAGGCTTTAATACTGAGTTTTGATTGTCAAATTAATATTTATGCACTCAAGGAACATACACTGAGTTTTTCTGTATACAATTTTTTTTAAAAGAAATAATTAATTATTTTCTGTGTGCTAGCAGTAATGGGACTGACACGAAGTACATTTGTTAAATAAATGAAAATAAAAGAAAAACAGAAAAAAGTTAATTAAATTTATATTGATCTTCTGAAATTTCTCTTTTAATTGAAAAAAAAGGAGAAAAAAAAAGAAGATATTGTTATTATTATTTATTATTATTATTATTATTATTATTATTATATATATATTTTCCTGTAAAATTAAAAATGACAATATTCAGACAACACAATACTGAATTAATTAAGACAGATTTATCTTAATATAAAACAAAATTTGCTTGTGTCTTGTTTCAAGAAGTTTTCTAGTGTATTACTGAGTGTCAACCAGTGACTTCTGGTTTACCAGGAGGACGTGTATAATTGCTGAGGATGTTTCTATTTGCGTCTCATCTGAACCTGCTGGCACTGAGCTAGCTATACCTGGCAACTTGATAATCCCAGATAGCTTTTGTTTATTGACATTTAGCCAGGATAGTACTTGGTGCACAGAATCAAGTGTGCTGTTTACTGCCATTTAAATGTGACCGTTATGGCTTAGAAGCAAACAGCGATTCTTAAAAATAAACAGTGATAGTTGTAAGTAAATAGCTAGGCTTGTAAATAAGTATGGGTTTCTTGGATGTAAATAGTGATGATTATAAGGAAATAGGGATGCTTTAAAAGTTAATATGATGCTTAATTGTTGTAGTTAATTACATATCTGTGTTGTGCAGTAATATCATGTTGTTTAGAAACAATACAATATTGTATTAATATTATTGTCCATTGGATTTGTTCCTGGTTGTCTAACACATTGTACATGTTAAAAGTAAGTATGATGAAATTTCTTAAACAAGGTAATGTCGTATTTTGCTTTTGTAGGCATTCATAATTCATAGAATTCCAGTTTTAAATGAATTCCAGTTTTAGTGATGGGCCTGCTTTCAAAAAGGTTAATTTGAATATATCTCTGTTACTTTTATTGTGATGTTACTTACTCTTCATCGTTTTGTCATTTTATAACAGTGATGTAAGAGAGTAAGTAATTGATTCAGCTATTCCTATTCATCACTAACACAGAATTCTTTACAATCTGTTCAAATACTACATTCAGAGAAACCATTTACAGTACGTAACCTTTAGTAAATGGTTCTGTGTGGCAGTGACAAAGATGGGAATTAACTTTTACGTGTGAATCATATGAACAGTCACATCTTAGTCAAGTGTTTTGACCAGTAAAACCAGACACACACACAGGGCTGGAGTATGTGGGGGGTGTCTGCCTAATCTTTAAGTGAACTGTTTTGTGTGGCATCCCCAGAGACTGGAATTAACCTTCTGAATCACGTCTCAGTCATCAGTTCTGACCACTGGACTAGATTCAGTTCACAGACGATGCAGGGTGGGTGGTGGGGGTGGGGGAGTGTTTGTTTTTCTTCTTACTGGCTGCAGATTGTTCACATCAAAGGATTAGCACCTGCTGAAGGAAAAAATAAAAACAAATATCTGTAGTTGTCAGGTGTTTTGTTTTAGCCTTGGTGTTTTCAGGTTTCTTATAAGTTATAGACTGGATTTAGTTTGTATTTTAATGTTTAAAGAGACTTGGTGTTGTAGCTGCTGCTGTGTATTGTGTATTATGTTGTTGTTATTATTATCTATTATTACAGCTATTATTATTATTATTATTACTATTATTATTATTATTATTTTATTATTATTATTACTATTATTATTATTATTATAATTACTATATTAATATTATTGTTATTATGATTATGATTATGATTATTATTATTATTATTATTATTATTGTTTATAAAAAAAGGAAGCTAGCAGTAGGTCAGTGGAAGTTGTTGTAACAGTTCATGTAGAGGTCATCCTGACCAGGGGAAGGTTAAAACAACACACAACAGATAGTTTTACTGTTTTCTATAGCTAACTTCTACAGTTAAAACAACACACACAGCAGATAGATTTACTGTTTTCTACAGCTAACTTCTACAGTTAAAACAACACACACAGCAGATAGATTTACTGTTTTCTACAGCTAACTTCTACAGTTAAAACAACACACAACAGATAGTTTTACTGTTTTCTACAGCTAACTTCTACAGTTAAAACAACACACACAACAGATAGTTTTACTGTTTTCTACAGCTAACTTCTACAGTTAAAACAACACACAACAGATAGATTTACTGTTTTCTACAGCTAACTTCTACAGTTAAAACAACACACACAGCAGATAGATTTACTGTTTTCTACAGCTAACTTCTACAGTTAAAACAACACACAACAGATAGTTTTACTGTTTTCTACAGCTAACTTCTACAGTTAAAACAACACACACAACAGATAGTTTTACTGTTTTCTACAGCTAACTTCTACAGTTAAAACAACATACACAACAGATAGTTTTACTGTTTTCTACAGCTAACTTCTACAGTTAAAACAACATACACAACAGATAGTTTTACTGTTTTCTATAGCTAACTTCTACAGTTAAAACAACATACACAACAGATAGTTTTACTGTTTTCTATAGCTAACTTCTACAGTTAAAACAACACACACAACAGATAGTTTTACTGTTTTCTACAGCTAACTTCTACAGTTAAAACAACACACACAACAGACAGTTTTACTGTTTTCTACAGCTAACTTCTACAGTTAAAACAACACACACAACAGACAGTTTTACTGTTTTCTACAGTAACTTCTACAGTTAAAACAACATACACAACAGACAGTTTTACTGTTTTCTACAGCTAACTTCTACAGTTAAAACAACACACACAACAGACAGTTTTACTGTTTTCTACAGCTAACGTCTACAGTTAAAACAACACACACAACAGACAGTTTTACTGTTTTCTACAGCTAACGTCTACAGTTAAAACAACACACACAACAGACAGTTTTACTGTTTTCTACAGCTAACTTCTAGTTATGTTTTTATAGTAGTTAAAAAAATATACAAAAAAGAACAACACTTTTTTTTTAATCACTGTTAATGCAAGTTAATCACATTACAATTTGTTAGGGGGCTTCTTCTTTTTTTTTCTTTTTTAATTTTTTCAATAAAGTTTTAAAGATTTAAAAATAAAGGAAAAAAACCCCAATGAAAGTGAGAATTATCTTTAAAAAAAAAATAAAAAAAAAATAAAAACAGACAAAAAAGGGATAAAAATACCCTCCATTAAAAACAAACAAAAATAAACAAAATAATCAACTTCTTCAAGTAGGAGTGAAAAAACCCCAACAAGAAAGAAAGAAAGAAAGAAAGAAACAAAAGAAACAAATAAAAAACAAAGACTAATCATTTTCTTCAAGTATGAGTAAAGCTACTGACGTGATGAATTAAGTTTTAGCTGATAACAAAGATGACATCATGAGTTTTGTAATACACTGATATCATCTAAGAGTATGTTTAGTATCTGACTACACACTGACCAGCCCACCTGGGTGTGACCAGTGGTCAGTCAGATACACAGATACAAACTGCTAGTAGTTGTATCCACAGTTTTACTCTGCTCTGTCAAATGGTCTGGATACAGAAATGAATATTTTTGTGAGTTCGATTCTTTTTTTCAACCTTCTTGTTATTTACTATTATTGTTGTTACTATTACTGCTACTGATGCTGTTGTTACTATTATACTTTACTATTTCAACTACTGCTACTACTATTATATCACTATGATTACTATACTACTACTAATAATAATACTACTACTACTGCTGCTACTAATACTACTAATATGTCAGTATGTTTGAAACTTGAATTTTGTTTTGTTTTTAATAATTCTGTAATTTTGTAGGATTGTTTTTGTTTTTATTTATTATTACTATTATTATTATTATTATTTATTATTATTATTATTATTATTTATTATTATTAATATATTATTATTATTATTTTATATTATTATTATTATTATTGTTATTATTATTATTATTTTATTATTATTTTATTATTATTATTATTATTTTATTATTTATTATTATTGCACATTTTCAGTAAAGAATTAGTTTTTATTATTTTGTCACTGTTTGATATTCAGAGGCACACATACAAATTGATCTTTGAATGATCAGCGTCAGGAAATTGACACAATAATCACTGAACTAAATTTCACTTTTACTTGTAACAGACAGACTTAATGGAAGGAAACCTTTGTAATTAGACATTTATGTCTGTGTGTGTGACTTCAGAACATTACTTAATTATTTGAGTTCTGTCAGTATTGCTATCAGTAATCTTCCATTTATATGATGATTAAGATGATGATATTATTATTATTATTATTATTATTATTATTATTTTTTTCATTAAAATATATCTTAGCTAAAATATTTTTATTACTTTTATATAAATTTTTTTTTTTACTGTACAGAACACACTAACTGAAAGACAGTTTCTTAATTTTTGAAATTTAAAAAAATATATATTCAGTTAATTCTTTGTAATGATTATATACTGTTCATATTAAATTACAGTTAGTTATACAGTCTAATGGACCCATATATTTTATTTTATTTTAAAGCACCACTAAATAATCAAACAATTAACTAACTAATATTAGTATTGAGCTCAATCTGGTCTCTCTTTAAATTAATTAATTAATTAAACCCAGCTTTTCATGTTTAAGTTACAAATTCACCTAACCCATATATTGAAATTTTTTATTTTAAATGGACCCAATCATATTACAGATATTACAAGTACATATTAAGCATATTTGAATGTAAGTGTTTTTATTTTTATTTTTATTTTTATTTATTTATTTATTTATTTATTTTTATTAGCCTGGTACAAATCTTGAACTTGGCCGACCCATAAAGTAAAGTTTTTTTAAAATTCAACCCCATTGTTCACTGGAGCATAACTAACAAGAGATTATTGATTATAGAAAGAAGATTATAGAGTATTTAAATATTCAAACAAAGTGAGGGCTATTCAAGAATCATGCTAATACATTTGCCTGGCTACTTACTAGAGTTCTGAACTTTCGACAGAATTTTCTCAACTTTTCACTGACTTAATCCAGTTTTTCTGCTTCTCTGTATTTATTTGTATTTATGTCAGTAGGCTAATATTGCGTTCTAGATGAAGATATTGTTTTATAAGGTGGTCAGTTTAGTCGTACACTTTGTTTCAGTGAGATATTAGTTTGTGGTGGGGTTTTTAAAAGTATTTTGTGATTTTGATTCAAAAAAAAGAAAGAAAAAGAAATACAGAATACATTGCATGTTGGAATAATTATAAATCATGGGTGTAGCAGCATTAGTCATTAAGGTAATTATTATTATTATTATTATTAATTATTACATACATTAGTCAGTTTTATAATGTTTCTTTATTTTATAATTCAGAAAAAAGAAAATATTTTGCAGTGTAGAAAAGTTGTAGCTTCATGTTAATGCAAATTTTACTATAGATAGATAGATAGATAGATAGATAGATAGATGGATAGATAATTGATTTTTAGATAACATTTTCCTTGCTGGTAAAAAAACCCAAACAAAACAAACAAACAATAAATAAAATGTTTGTCAAAAAAAAAAAAAAAAAAACATTATTCAAAACATTTATTATTATTATTATTTTTATTATTTTTATTTTTGTATTGCCACATGCCAGAGGAATACAACTAAAGCATTCTAGCATTATGTCAGACAAGCAATTAGTTCCAACGAGCCTAATATCAATTAACAAATTAGAATCTATATTTACTCACCAGTCAGACAACACAGTACATGTTTGTTTTTCTATGGTATGTTTTGTGATGGCAGAATGCCATGTCATTATACCAGAAATGCCGAACATTTGCAGAATGTCAGCATTGGCATCTAAGTGAACAGCAAACACCGAAAATAAATAATAATAATAATCATCATGATGATGGTGATGATGACGATGATGACGACGATGATGACGATTAGAATTAACCAGTAATGATAATAAGATTAAAATGGTAATAAATGATAAAAAGATTCAAAAATATAATAAGATATTAAGAAAATACTAACAGTAATGATGATGATAGTAGTAATAATAATAGTAATGATAATACCAGTAATAATAAATAAATAAATAATAATAATAATAATAATAATAATAAAATAATAAAATAATGATTATGATAATGATAATAATCCTAATAATAAATGGACAATAACAATGAAAATCATAAATAAAATCCCAATAAAATACATTAGACAAACTTTATTCATGTCACTAGCTTTAGTAGAAATAGTAGTAGTACTAATAGTAGTAGTAGTAGTCACATTATAATAACATTTGTATAAATATGTATGTCACTTCTGCCTTATATATATATATATATATATATATATATATAGACAGACACACACATACATATTATACTTATACAAAATTTAAAAAAAAAAGATTTGTCTTATGTTTATTATTTCTCTGTAACCTCCATCACGTTGTAGCTGTGGTAAAATGTCCAGTGAGGATGTTTCACCAGTTTATAACCAGTTTCCGTGGTAACTCACATTTATTAATGTTCTTTATTAGATGAGGCACAGCATGTTGTTGAGTTGGTTGTTAACACTGTAAGTTATTACTCTGTGAGTGAGTGAGTGTGTGTGTGTGTGTGTGTGTGTGTGTGTGTGTGTGTGTGTGTGTGTGTGTGTGTGTGTGTGTGTGTATAGATCAGTATCCAATATGTTAC
>CM022672.1:34121172-34211172 GCA_012295275.1 Chrysomallon squamiferum | reverse complement strand
TTGTCTTCATTGCTCTCCAACAAAAGTTTAAATTGTTTTGTTATTTTATCATTAATATCAGTAATTTTAATAAAACTGTCTCACATTGTGAGATATTGTAGATATTGTCACTTTACTTTTATGCTTGCAGTAGTTTATATTATTTGACTTTTATTCTATTTTATGTTCTTAGCTTTTCTACTTTCATGGCTGAACTCTTTTAATATCAGTAATTTTCACTATTATTATCTTGCATTGTGAGAAATATTTCAATTTATGTCTGAAATTAAAACTATATTATTCCTGTTGGCTGAACCATCTTATATAATATAACTAATTATTAATAAAAAAAACTATTTCATCAGAAATTTTGATTCTCTAACAGCAGAAATTAAATTATATTGTTCATTTTGGATGAACCATTGTGTAATATGAGAAATATTTAAAATCAGTATCAGTTATTGTGACAAGTGTTTGCAGGCTTGAACCCCTTCACTTGATTTCTGTCAGATAGAGCTTCAGGCTTGATTGAAATTCTGATTTGTCCTGTGTGTAGAAAACTCCATTGTTTGAAGTAACTGGGCTGGGCTGTTTAGTTAATGTGTATCTACTGAGGGGAAAGATTTATTTTCACTTGTTATCTAGTTTGTAGTTATTAAAATTAACATGTGTGTGCTCATAAATATATATATATATATAAAATTTATGATAATGATGCATTCATCTCTGTCATTCTTTTTTTCTGTCTCTCTTGCTGTTTTTCTTTTTCTTTTCTTTCCTTTATCTATTTTGATCTCTGTTCTCTCTCTCTCTCTCTCTCTCTCTCTCTCTCTCTCTCTCTTGATAGATTAGATAGATAAATAGACAGAAATATATCACTTTCTCACTCAGAAAGGCCAGATAGAAAGATACATTAGATAGAAATACATCATTCCATTGCCCCGTTTTGTTTTAGAACCTTAGTTTAATCTGGAACTGATAAATTGATTGTGTATACTTCTTGAGGGAATTAAAGCACTCTCTTTCTCTCTCTGTCTCAATCTGTGTCAGAGATTATTGATGAAACAGTAGAACTGAGAAACTCAGTCTGTACTTAAATATCTTTTAATTTAAGAATGTTTATTTATACTTAAAAAAAATACTTTAATTTCAAAATATTTTTTAAAAACTTGATTTGTAGTAATGACGAGAAACAGAATCAGTTTGTGCAGCAGAAAATACATTTATTTTTTTTCTCTGTCTTTTTCTATATTCTTTATTATTTCTTTTTCTTTCTCTCTCTCTTTTCTTGGCTGTGCCTTTCTTTTTCTTATATCTTGGTCCACTTGTCTTGGATTTTGTTTTATACTATTTCTTACATTCATCCACACACACACACACACACACACACACACACACACACACTGCTTTATCTTTTTAAATCGCACACATAACCACTTTACTTTTTTCATTCCTTTTTCTTTCATTCACATTCATTGATTGTTTTAAAAAAAAAATTCCTCTCTTAATGAGTAGTAAATGAATTTGTGTAAATAACACTACACCATTAACCAGCTCATACAACTGATAAAACAACAAGCATTATCAAACGATGCTATCAGCACAATAAAAAACCCCACAAATATGTTGTAAAGTGTACTTTGACATGCAGTCAGCCTATTAACTCAGTTGTGTAAACATTTGTAGTTTCCTGGGGTGTTGGTTAGCAGTTAGAGAAACAATAGACACACGAAGGAAGCTTAGTTTTACTGCCTTGGTTTTTAACCTTTGTTCTGACCTTCTGGCCATTAAATGAGGAAGTATGTAACCATGTGAAAGGTTAGGCCAAAGCAGGTTAATTAGTGTGTGTGTGTGTGTGTGTGTGTGTGTGAGAGAGAGAGAGAGAGAGAGAGAGAGAGAGAGAGAGAGAGAGAGAGAGAGAGAGAGAGAGAGAAATACGTAATGAAGTTTTAGGCATTCTCTAGAGAGTATTGTTATGTCATAAGCTAAAAAATAAATAAAATAAATAAAAGCAATATTATTAATAATAAATAAAATATTAGTTATAGAAAAAGTAAGATAAAAAAGAATTAAAGTTCACAGCTTGATATTTTCCCCCTAGTGACCTACAAATTGAACTACGCACAAAACACAAACACAAACCAGAGTATTACGCAAATGGCCGACATTTTAATCTTTATATGTTCTGTGATAAAGTTGTCTGACAAAAAATGCATGCTGGGAATTGTTTGAATCTTCTGAAATTATTTTTGTAATGAGCTTGTTTACTTCTTATTTTTTTCAAGGATGTGTTTTTAATTTGTGTGTGTGTGTGTGTGTGTGAATATTAGGGTATGTTATTTTTTTCAAGCATCTGCATGCATGTATGTGTGTGTTAGAGAATGTGTGTAGTTGAACATTACTTTATGGTGGTGTTTGTGTTGAATATTTCTTGTATTTTCAAGGATGGGTGTGTATGACTTTGCATCTTTGATTGTTGTTCACTGATAGGAATTAGCATACGTATGTACGTTCATATAATTGCATAGCATGAATATGTTAATTGTGAAGGTGGATACTAGAATACAATATATTAATGTATATTTGTGGTATGAATATTATATGCACAGCAAACTGATTATGGAAAGGACATACACCATTACATTTCAGAAGCTTGTATGGTGTTGATAGTAGTATATAAAATATAACTATATGGGCAGTCAATGTAATTAATACCAATAATACTTATAGTCAAAAGGAAATAATTTTGTAAAATTTTGTTTTCATTTTTATTTATCTTGTTTTATCTCTCATTAAACTCATGATGCCAAAACTGAGAAGATTACTAGTTAATCATTTATCTGAAACTGGGTTATTTCTATTATATATATATATATATATATATATATATATATATATATATATATAATGTTTACATTCACACACATATACACACATAGACATACACCACACACACACACACACCACATACTCACACATACAAGTACAAACATACACACATACAAACCACACACACACACACACACACACACACACACACACACACACACACACACACACACATGTACACATTTATGGATTTCTGTTTGGGAGGAACACCCCTACAGATCTGGCAGATAGTTATTTATTTATTTATTATTATTGTTTGTTTGTTTGTTTATGAAAGTACTGGTAATGAACTGAAGACTTGTTTTTACCTTAAAGATGTTTTAACTGAAGTGTTGTGTTTATTTCAGGCGGTCAGTCACAGCAGTCAGGAGTCG
This sequence comes from Chrysomallon squamiferum, assembly GCA_012295275.1. Lineage (NCBI taxonomy): Eukaryota > Metazoa > Mollusca > Gastropoda > Neomphalida > Peltospiridae > Chrysomallon > Chrysomallon squamiferum. The sequence continues at coordinate 34,207,930 of CM022672.1, read as the reverse complement.
CTGGACAGGCCGGCCAGTCTGCCACGGATGAAGAGTTACGATGCCGTTGTCTTCGACGTGCTGCGAGTCTCCTCCGACGACTTTGCTGTGAGTTCATTACACACTTGCTTCTTTAATACAGAGAGAGAGAGAGATAGAGACAGAGAGAGAGAGAGAGAGAGAGAGAGAGAGAGAGAGAGAGAGAGAGAGAGAGAGAGAGAGAGAGAGACAGAGAGAGAGAGAGAGAGAGAGACAGAGAGAGAGAGAGAGAGAGAGAGAGAGAGAGAGAGAGAGAGAGACAAGAGAGAGACAGGGAAAGAGAGAGAGAGAGAGAGAGACAGACAGAGAGAGAGAGAGAGAGAGAGTATAGTTGTATTTGAAAATAAAATTGGACTATATTTATATATATATATATATATGTATTTATAATGAAGCTCTGTTTGTGTTTATGTGTGTCTGTTAGTATGAAAGTGTTTATGTTTCTGGTTGGAGTTTGTGAAAATAAGATTGGTCTGCATTTCTTTTTATGTATAGGCCTATAGGGAGTGTTCTCTTACACATAATAAAACTCTATTTGTGTCAGTAATATTGTTATACAAAAAGTATTTATTTTGTGTGTGTGTGTGTGTACAGCTATAGATATATATTTGTAGTAATATGAAAGTGCAATTTGATTAAATTCTGTATACTTCAAAGACGTTATTTGTGTCTTTCAATGATTTTGCAAAGATGGTTAAAAAATTTAACTTTTGATGTTATCTAATTTAATCTTAACTCAACCAGAACTTAGTGTAATTAACAGGAATTAAAGACTATCTCTAGTGGTACGAATAAGTGATTTAATTAAATTCTAAGATGTTGGTTGTTTCAATCTTTTGTGGGTTTGTAACAGAAATAAACTTCAGATGATAAATTATGTAATATTCTTAAATCAGCAAGAGCTACTGTAATTAACACAAATTATTTATATATACCTGTAGTGGTATAAACATGTGATTTGATAAAATTCTACATACTTCTAAAGACATTTTTTAAACTTCTGATGATTTTGTTGTGAGCTGGTTATACACTTAAACCTCTGACATTAACTTTTTAATATTTCTTATATCTTCCAGAATTAACAAGAATTTTATATATATATATATCTATACATCTATATATGTAATCTGGTGGTACGAATAAGTGATTTGATAAAATTATTTTCATTCCAAGATGTTATTTTTAGTCTTTCGTTGAATTGCAGTGAATTGATTATAAACTTTTGTAATTTTGATATCTGCTACAAATGTTACCAGTAATCAAAAATACTTGTAAAAAAATTCTTACTGCTAACTGAAAAATTATAGCAAATTTTGTTTATTGGTTACTGTAATATAATTTTCAGATAAATGTTTAAAAAAAAGTTAATCATGATGTTCTTGTGGTATTATCCAACATCACATTAACTTTAATCATTCATATTTATGTATGGGTGATATTTTGTATATGGAAGGAAATTATTTCTTGAAAGCAATGGAAAAAAAAAAGAAATAGTAGATTACTTATGATGATAATAATGATAAAATAGGTAGTTCACAGTGTGTGTGTGTGTGTGTGTGTGTGTGTGTGTGTGTGTGTGTGTGCGTGTGCATGTTTGTTTGCATTTGTATGTGTAGCCAGAACTTAACCTCCTTTAGTATTTGCCATCTTGATTAACCATGCATTCTATTTATAGTAACAGTGTTTAACTGGTTCATCTAATACATTTTTGTTTCTGCTTGATGAAACATACATTGGTATAACATGATGAGATATATTAGTTCTAAAAATAACAAAAACAAACAAACAAACAAAAAAACAAACAAGTAATAGCAACAAGTAATAATCATAGAAACAATTTACAAAATCATTAAAACAGACGCCAGTAAAGCCAGATCAGTCTCCTTTTCTCTTTCTGTTTGAATGTAAGTTTTGCATTTTGGGCTGTTTCCTGTTCTAGACAGTAGCTCTTGATTTATTATCAAGATTTGAAGGTTGTAACTGGAAAGGTTTGCTTGCTTTATCAGTGAAAACAATCTTTAGAAACAGGTTTCTTATTGACTGTACTAAAAATAGAGGAGTTTCCAGTAACACCCATTATTATCAAAAAGGTTCTGAAAATAGTTTTTTTTTTATAAAAAAATAATAATAATAATAATAATAATAATAATAATAATAATAATAATTTTGTAATTCATTTCTGAATCAATTTGATATTTATTACCTTTAAAATTCCGTTGACAAAAAATCTGTCACTGGCTTTAATAAAATTCTCTTTTATTCTCTGACAATTTGATTTTTTCTCATATATTTATTTATTTATTGTATTATTTATTAGTCTTTTTTTTAAACTTTTTATGTTTGTTTTATTATTATTATTATTATTATTTATTTATTTCATCTGGTCACCATCATTCCAGTTGAAGCAATTTACTTCACAGTTGCACAGGCATTGATTTTTCTTTCTGTTACTAAAGTCATCATTGAGTAATTGTACAATTATCCTTTCTGCTCAGAATTCTTTGTGCAAATATCCTGAGGATAGTATCCTGTTTATCACTCATGTCCTTGACATTTTGCTGTAATCTGCTGTGTGGGCATGGTTGAGTCTTCCAGCAATGAAAAAAAAAAAAAAAAAAAAAAAAGAAAAATTCAAAATATAATTTTTTAAAGAAATGTTTTACAAAATGTAATTGCTTGAAAAAAAATAAAAATAATAATAATAATGGATTTCAACTCAAAAAGAATAAGTTTCAGAATTTAAATTAAGAATTGATATGGTAAATAAATATGTTAAAATGTTATTAAGTAAATAAGTCAGAAAGTAAATAAATAAATAAATAAATAAATAAAATGGTGTTAGTTGTAGTAATAACACCAACAGCAGCAGCAGCAGCAGTACCAGTAGTAGTAGTAGTTGCAGTAGTGGTAATAATAATAGTGTTATGATGTTTCTAGTAATAGTAAAAGCAGTAGCAATAGTAATTGAAATAGTTGTAGTACTAGTAGTTTTAGTAATAGTTGTGTCAGCAATGGTAATAATAATAGTATTGAATTAATTTTAGTAGTAGTAGTAGTAGTAGTAGTAGTAGTAGTTGCTATAGCAGTTGTAAATTGAGCAGCATCATATGTGGCAGTAGTTAAAATAATAGTAAATTTAATAACAGTAATAGTGATATAACTTAGTAGTAGTAATAAAAATAAAAATAATAAATTTAAAAAATTTTCAAGTTAAAGAAAATTCTAAAAAAAATATATAAAAATAAAAAATCTTTTTCTTCAATGAAAAGCATCAATTCAGCAAATTTTTACATTACGTTCTATTTTTATTTTTCTATTTTTATTTGTTTATTATTATTATTATTTTTTTTTTTGGCACATTTGGTTTATCGAGTAGGTACAAGAAAGCATTGTCTGTATAGAGTTGTAGCATGCAGGTTGTTTTTGTCAGTTTAATGAGATTCTCAGACTGCTGTGAGTGTTTTTCTCATCCCAAGTAGACAAAGCTGGAAGATAGAAATAACATCTGAGTCAGTTTACTTCACACTTTGTAAACACCACATCTGTAACTCAGACTTTGTAAACAGCACATCTGTAATTCAGACTTTGTAAACAGCACATCTGTAATTCAGACTTTGTAAACACCACATCTGTAATTCAGACTTTGTAAACAGCACATCTGTAACTCAGACTTTGTAAACAGCACATCTGTAACTCAGACTTTGTAAACACCACATCTGTAACTCAGACTTCGTAAACACCACATCTGTAACTCAGACTTTGTAAACAGCACATCTGTAACTCAGACTTTGTAAACAGCACATCTGTAACTCAGACTTTGTAAACAGCACATCTGTAACTCAGACTTTGTAAACACCACATCTGTAATTCAGACTTTGTAAACACCACATCTGTAATTCAGACTTTGTAACTCAGATGTCTTCAGAGATGTGGAGTTTTTTTAATTGTGGGTGATACTGGATTCAGCTGATAATAATAAAAATAATAATAATAATAAAAAAAAAAAAAATAATAATAATAATAATGACCATGATGATGATGATGAAAATTATAATAACATTAACAGTAATAATAATAATAATAATAAAGTCGGTAAAAATAACAGTAATGATGATGATGGTAATAAAAAAAACAAAAACAACAACAATAAAATAATAATGATAATATTGTTTAATACAGTTGTAAAACAAAATAATTCTGTGTTAATGGTAATTAAAACAAACTGTTTATTCTTTGATCAATAGATGTTGATAAAATGAATATACATATATATATTTATAGTTTTGTGTGTGTGTGTGTGTGTGTGTGTCTGTGTGTGTGTGTGTCTGTGTGTGTGTGTGTCTGTCTAGTTATGTGTGTACTTGTTTGTTTATTTAGATTTTTAGGTATTTACTTTATTAATGTATTTTATTTTATTTATTATTTTTATTTATTAATTATTGATTTATTAATTTATTGATTTATTTATTGATTTATTGATTTGTTTTCAGAGTCAGATCACTCTACTTGATTTACCAGTGTTCCAGGCCATTGAACCTGATGTAAGTTTATTTACACCTTTCTTTGTTTTATATATATATATATATAGATAGATAGATAGATAGATAGGTAGATAGGTAGGTAGGTAGGTAGGTAGGTAGGTAGATAGATAGATAGATAGATAGATAGATAGATAGATAGATAGATAGATAGATAGATAGGTAGATAGATAGATAGATAGATAGGTAGATAGATAGATATACACATATATGATTTTGGTGTTGTGCGCATGTGTGTGAGAAACATTGACACTGAAAAACCCAGTTACTAGATGCATATAAAAAGATTTACATTTTAAAATAAGTGATTATTCCAAAAGTCCCTTTATAAACTAAACTGAATACTGATACTTATGAAAGATTTACAACTGGAAAACTGAAGTTACACAAATCTGTTCATAAACTAAAATGACATTTGGTAAGTATAAAACATTTATGTTTGAAAGATCTGCTAAATTATGAAAATCTCTTTGTAAACTAAACTGTATGTTTGATACATTTGAAAGTTTAACATTTGAAAATCACTATTACAAAAATGTCTTTATAAACTAAAACAACTTTTGATGCTATTACAAGAATCTGTTTACAAACTAAAATCACTTTTGTTTTGATACAAATAAAATACTTATATTTGAAAATCTGGGATTATTACAAAAACCTCTTTATTTTTATGAACTAAAATTACTTTTGGTACATATAAAAGACATATAATTTTAAAACTGGATTATTACAAAAGTCTCATAATAAACATTTAATATGTATAAAAGACTTAACATTGAAAATCTGTTACAACACAAAGTCTCTTTATGATGTAAAAAGATGTTTTGGTGTGTACAAAAGATTCAGGTTCGATAAAAAGAAATCTGCTATTACGTAAAAAAAATCTGCTATTACATAAAAAAATCTGCTATTATGTAAAAAAATCTCTTTAGAAAAAAACAAAACAAAATGGTTTCTGTTGTTATCTGTCAAGTGTTGACAGTGGATCCTGCTGCCTGTCATCTCTGAGTGTGATAACCTGACTGCAGCAGTGTTCTTCACTTTTCAAACAGAGAGACTTTTTCACAGTCTATTCTCTCTGTAAGCAGACTCAACATGATTGATGTGTAGATAATGTTTGAAAAGAGCTTTAAGCAGAACGGTATCGTTTAAAATCTGCTTCTTTCCACTTAGAAAAACTTTATCTGCCTTTTGCATCTTAGGAGGATATTTTCAATATTTTTATTTTTTTTTATTTTGTAAGAAAGTGTTGGTGTTTTCAGCCAGTGTTAGATGATTTATTTTAGTTGGAACTGTACAAAAAACGATGCCACAGTGCATCTGGTATCGGTATTGCGTAACGAAAGTAATACCACCAGTCCCAGCCTCCACCCTTTCTCAGAGACCTGAATGTGTTGACTGTAAACAAGTCCACTTCTACTCTGCAGGTTTCTGCAGCAGACAACAATGAAAATAGCTTTTAAACGCTGTTTACACCAGGCTAGGAAACTGTGCCTGGTTCTGATTTCTGGCTTCATGTGTATATGGGTGTATACGTTTGTGGGTGTGTTTAGTATTCGTTTTAGAAAAATAAATCTTCAAGACTTTGATAGATTTGTGATACTTTGTAATCACATTTTATTCTCAAGTAATCCACTCATACACTGGCCTAATGTTGATAGACTTGTTATTTCACCATTTTAATTATTTCCCAATCTAAACAGTGTCTCACAATGTTATCCCAAACCCTGGTTTGTGGTGCTGCTGGTTTTGAAGTATCTGCAACAGAAATATCATTTTTCTGTTTATGTCTTCAAAGTATAGTAAAGACAATATACTTTTTATTCTTTTTGAAATTGTTTTTCCTTTTTCTTAATAACTATTGACATAATAATGTATGAAAAATATAAATGTGTAGTTTACAAACCAATGCAACTGACAATAAAGTGCTTTTATTTATAATATATATAAGATTAATGTGTGTGTGTGTGTGTGTGTGTGTGTGTCTGGAATGAATTGACTGACTAGAACTAGAAACAGATCAATCAGTACATATGTTCATTTATCTTTTTCATATATTTTATTATTATTATTATTATTATTACAATACATTTTTATTTATTTATTTAGGAACTCACGTCATGTGCATGGGCAACCAAAGAAAAGTTGATAAAGGCACCGAATGTTGTAGCGTTCACTCGAAGGTTCAACCATGTAAGTATCAGCAGACGTAACATGCCAGTGTTTTGTTACTTGTTACCTTCATTAGTGAGTTAACATTGGCTGGGCTTGTTTGTGTGTGTCAGCAGGTGTAACTGAGTGAGTGAGTGAGTGAGCTAACTTAAAATCTTAGTCACAGGTTTTATTGTAGCAACTTGTTAATTTATTTGTATGCTTTATTATTAGAAATAATGAGTACTAAAATAAATCAAAATAAATGTTTTATATATATGTAATTATTACATCACCTCTACCAAAATTCATTCTCTCTCTCTCTCTCTCTCTCTCTCTCTCTCTCTCTCTCTCTCTCTCTCTCTCTCTCTCTCTCTCTCTCTCTCTATATATATATATATTAAGACAGTATTTCTATTTTTCAGGTGAACTTCTGGGTTCAGAAAGAGATTTTGAATTGCCAGACTCTGAAAACAAGAGCTGAAGTGATGTCTCATTTTATTAAAATAGCAAAGGTGAGGTTTTTACATTCTGCTTTGACTGACAAAGGAGGCTGGCTCTGTCCTGTTGTTAAAACTCTGTCACCAAGTCCACAGTTACACAATAAGCCACAATAGTCCCCATGAATCAACTTCCATTAGAGTCCCATACTCAGATTCAACACCAAACGGGATTGGCTGAATTATAAAACAATGACCAATGATTTAATCTGTAATAAACTGATCCATCCAGTCAGGACCATCGTAAGATCCACAGCAGTCCAGCTAAATTACTGATTATCCAGTCCCAATGTGGAATGTATACCAGTCTGAAAATGGTTCAGGACATTGTGGTAAACCCCAGAGAATCCTGTTAATTCCTGTTTCATCAGAAATGTGACAGATTTTGGATCAGTTTATTATTTATAATCATTGCTGTGTGTTTAAAGAGTTCTAACCTGAAAGGTGATAGGCTGAGATCAATTCTTATCATTTCTCTGTATTGATAAAGTTACAACTTGATGTGTGACAGATTGTACAATCACTCAATCAGTTCTTTCATTGATTTTTGTTGACAGACTGCAAGATCACTTTTTTTTTTATTGTTTTATATTGTTGGATATCAAATCTTACTTGCTACAACAGCACATGAAATACAGAAATCATTGTAATGTAGACATAAAATTAACTTTATTTTTTACAAGGAGTAGACAGATTTCTGTTGAAAGATAAGTTTAAAATTATATTCGAGATAAAAACATGACACATTTTTTTTAAATATTTTAATCTCATTCATAGTGTGTTTACGTTGATTGTTAAAACACAGACAGTTACTGTTAGGTTTGTTTCTGCATCTAAAACATTTCTGTTAGGACTTGAAGAAAACTTAGTTCATATAAAAACAGATAAACACTAATAACAGACTCTTTTCTCTGACTGTTGATAAGACTCAGCAGTTCTACACAATTCTGATGCAATAGGTTTTATTCACAAAGACCTTTGTGTATCTGTGTATGAGTGCATAAAAATAACAAATCAAACCCAAAAAAACTAGATAGAAAATGAAAACATGTTTGTAATGAAAGTGCAGTAATGTTCTTTTAAGGTTTCTTTTGTTTTGGTCTGATTTTGCAATTTTCGATCCAGTTTGCTATTTCTGTATATGAATTAAATAAAAGCGAAAATAGCTTTATTGTCCCATTATAATAAAATAGTATTGTTCATTTATCACATAATAATTAAAATATCAGTTATTTACAAAAACATTTTTCTTCCCTAATATTTTTTAAAATTTATACATTGTGATTATTATTACTGTCATCATCATCATCATCATCATCAATGTTATTTTTTATTGTTATTCTAATAAGCATTTCATTTTTATTATAATCATTATTACTACTATTACTATTACCACTGCTTTTACTACAACAACAACTAATATTGTTATTGTTGTTGTTGTTATTACTATTATTATTGTTTGTTGTTATTATTATTATTATTGTTATTGTTGTTATTATTACTATTATTATTATCATTACTATTATTATTATTGTTATTGTTGTTATTATTGTTATTGTTATTATTGTTATTTCAGAAACTGCTTGACCTCAACAACTTACACTCAGTTATGGCAATCGTCTCTGCACTTCAAAGTGCTGCAATATTCAGACTCTCAAAAACCTGGACAGTAAGTCACCGCTTACTTGTTATTATATTGTGTCCTCTCTGTGTGTGTGTTGTGTCTTCTGTGTGTGTGTGTGTTGTGTCTTCTGTGTGTGTGTGTGTGTTGTGTCTTCTGTGTGTGTGTGTGTTGTGTCTTCTGTGTGTGTGTGTGTGTTGTGTCTTCTGTGTGTGTGTGTCTTCTGTGTGTGTGTGTGTGTCTTCTGTGTGTGTGTATTCTGTGTGTGTGTGTTGTGTCTTCTGTGTGTGTTGTGTCTTCTGTGTGTGTGTTTTGTGTCTTCTGTGTGTTTGTTGTGTATTCTGTCTGTCCATATCTTTGACATAGTTAATAGAGAGAGAGAGAGAGAGAGAGAGAGAGAGAGAGAGAGAGAGAGAGAGAGAGAGAAAAAGAGAGAAAGCGCTTCATACACCTGTCCCAGACACCTGTAAAGCTGTTTGTACTTACAATACATGTTTACACCTGTTACTCTTAATAAACCTTTGTGAGGAAGAGAACAACATAAAACAGGTAGAGAAAAAGAGAGAGTCTATTTGTATGTGTACATGCATGTCTTATGACTGTTTGTGTGTGTTTGTGTGTGTGCTTGTCTGTGTGTGTGTATGTGTGTGTGTGTGTGTGTGTGTCTGTATCTCTGTGTGTGTGTATCTGTGTGTGTGTGTGTGTGTATCTGTGTGTGTGTGTGTGACTTGTTTTTCTTCTAAGAATGATCTTTCATTAGCTGAGTGTAGACATTTATTCATGGATGTGTTCCCAGGAGCAGGTTTTTCAGCTAGTTAGGTTACAGATAACAATCATCTCTTTTTTTACTTCTTTTTAAAAAAAAAAGTTATTATTGTGTTTCACCACAGAAGTGTGAACAGAGAAAACTAATTTAAAAACTGATAATAAAATCTTGTCCTTTTTTTTTCTTACTTGATATATATTTTATGAAGGGTTTTTTTTTTCTTTCATTTTTATTTTTTAATTCTAATTTTATTGTATTTTATACTAGTTGATAGCTTTATTGAAAATCAAATTTGTTATTTATTATATCCTTTTTTATGTTTTTATGCAGTTTTTTTTTAACTATTTGGCTCATAGACTCTCTTATTGAATTCTGTCCCAGGAGGCTAGAGTTGAAATTAAAAGAGAAAATTGCAATACTTAAATTGGTTTTCTTTCTTTTTTTATACTTTCACCCACAAGAATTTTTTTTTTTTTTTATATTTCTTTTTATTATTATTTTATTATTTTTTTTTTTGACCTACCTTAAGCAATTTATTCCTTTTCATCACTTCCCTATTATTAAGATACAAACAAAACTGTTAATGCTTATGGTTTGTGATTATCAGATTATTACCAGAGAGAGAGAGAGGGGGAGGGGGGGAGGGAGGGAGGGAGGGAGAGAGAGAGAGAGAGAGAGAGAGATATATATATATATATATATATATATATATATATATATATATAAAACAAAATATATATATATATCTATGAATGAATATTTGAATTCTGTAATACCAAAACAAAACCACCTTCATAGATAAAAATGAACAGAACATCAGTGTAAAGATTGACAGAAAGCTTTTTATAGCAGCTGTGATTATGTTTGTGTCTGTCTGTGTGTGTGTGTGTGTGTGTGTGTGTGTGTGTGTGTGTGTGTGTGTGTGTGACTGTGTGTGTTTTATGTGTTGATGTTTGCATATGTATGAGTGTATGTCTGTGTATATATGGCTGAGTATTTATGTGTGTGTGTGTGTGTGTGTGTGTGTGTGTGTGTGAGACTGTGTGAATGTGTGTGTGTGTGTGTGTGTGTGTGTGTGAGATACTGTATGTGTGTGATGTTTTGTGTGTGTGTGACTGTGTGTGTGTTTTCTGATGTTTATATGTATGAGTGTATGTCTGTGTATTTATGGCTGAGTATTTATGTGTGTGTGTGTATGTGTGTGTGTGTGTGTGTGTATGAGACTATGTGTGTGAATGTGTGTGGGTTTGTGTTTGTGTGTGTGTGTGTGTGTGTGTGTGTGTGTTACAAGTGAGACAGGTCATGATGATGTCAGACTAACTCTGGTTGACATGTACAGATGTAAGAGTTTGACTCACAGCCAGCCACATTGCTCAGATACCTGACGGATTATCAGAGTTGTTAAAACTGTCAGAGTGATGGGAAGATTTCTCTCTGTTTCCAAATTCAGCTCTGCAAGTGTTCTCAAGCATGTAATGCTAAAAATCCTCATTTTTCCACTGCATTAAGCTTGGTTATGTTTTGGAAAAAAAAAAAGAAAAAAAATAAAAAAAAAAAAAAAAAAAAAAAAAAAACATTTTTATTTGATTTTATCTTCATGATGGAAATGATTCATATCTTCCTTCTTTTGGTGTTAGTTACAACTTTTCAAAGCAGAAAGAAATATTTTTTTTTTTATGTATCCCAAAACACCTTTTTACCATTCCAGAAAGTGCTCCACATGTATCCAGTCTTGTGTTTTCAGTTCTGACAAGAACTCCATTATAATTACATGTCTGTTTATGAGAACATGAAGATATTGCTTGTTTTACACACACACACACACACACACACACACACACACACACACACATGTAAAACGTATGCATATATTTACTGCAGGTAGCTTATCAAAGTAATAGAGCAATAGTTGATTATAATCTTAATTTGATAATATCAGTTAAGCATCTGAAACCATCTTTAAAAGCTAAGTGCTGGATGAACACCACAAATAGCAGAAGTGTTTAAAGAATTAAAAAATATATAATAAAAACAACAAACTCATTTTTATCAAGAGAAACATCTTTTTTAAATCATTTGACATCCTGTGTTAGACAAGAGGCAGTTTCATGGTTTTGATCCCACTACCCCAGGCACTAAAAACACAAAGTTTAACCTCTGACACATCTGCAGTCAGTCAGTCAGTGTTAACTGGTTTATATAACGCTGTACACTTGTTACTTGTGTCTTAACGTGTCAGTTAGTTAGGATTATACAAATAGGTAACAGACTATAATTTCACTGACTGCTTCCTGTTCATTTGTTACAGGTGTTGTGTAACTGTGATTACTGACAGAAAATAGAAAATAATGAGAAAAGTTTGTGTGTGCTTTTTTAACCTGTTATTTATAAAAAATATGGGTTTTTAATTTATATATTTGTTTTGTCTGTGTCTGTATGTGTGTGTGTGCATGTGTGCATGCTTGTGTGTGTAAAAAAACAAAGAAAGACAGAGAAATATTTTTGTAATATATTTATAATATTTTTTGTTAGCCTGAAATTAAGTTGTTCTGTGTAACAGTATTAATTTTGAACTGTGTTATTTTTCAGATACTCTCTAAGAAAGACAAATGTGTTTATGAAAAACTGGCAGACTTGTTCTCTGAAAACAGCAACCGTCAGAACTTACGCGACTACATGGACAACGTCAAGTTACCATGCATCCCCTACCTTGGTAAGACACTGTCTGTCTGTCTGTCTGTCTCTCTGTAACAGTCTTTTCTGTCTCTGTTAAGTGTATTTGCCTTTTTTTTAAAATTAATAATCAGGTTTTGTTTTTTATGTTTTTAATTATTGTTAATTATTCATTTATAGTTTTCGTTTTTTTGTTATGTTGTACTTGATTATTTAAAAAAATTTTTTTGAATATTTATTTATGAAATTTTGTTTTAGATGTGATTTTAACTTTTTTATTATTGTTATTTTTTTTATAATTATTATCATAATGACTAGTATCATTGCCACTATCTCTATCATTATTATTATTATTAGTTATGTTTATAGATCTACAATTGTATTTACTACCTCTTTCTCAGTTTGTTCTTTTTCAGAGTTCCATATTCAATTCTAACAATAAAAGTTAAAATAATAATATACCTCGTTAGAGAAACACCTTTTCAAAAAAAAAAAAAAATCAGTTGTTTGTGTACCTGAAAATAAAACCAATTACCTGCACCAAAGAGGCACTGAGTAAACATCCTGTTATTCATTACCCTTGTTTTTCTCCCCAACACCATCTTTTTTTCAAAAACCAGAACCAAGAAACAAAATGTCAGTATGTACACGAGGTCTTTCTGTATGATATTAAGTCAAATAAACAGGTACAGAGCTTTGAGACTAACGCCCAAGATGTTTTTTTTGTCAATAAAGGTCACGAGATCAAACCAATCGGCTGCTACTGGTGAAATTAGTTAACTTTTCTTTTATCAAAAACAGTGTTTGTGTTTATAGTTTAAGATTAATTACAAGCATTTTTTGTTCCTTAATAATACATTTTTTTAATATAATATTTTCTTAATATTTATGGTTCGTTATTTTATTTTATAATCATCATCATCATAATAATCATAATATTGATTGCTGTTAACATTTATACTGTATTAGTAATTGTTGTTCTTATTTTTATTATTATTGTTATTGCTATTAATATTCTTATCATTATTCCCATTATTATTATTATTATTATTATTATTATTATTATTATTATTATTATTATTATTTTTATTATTATTATTGTCATTTTCATTGACATTGTTTTTAATTGTCATTTTTATTATTAGTAGTAGTAGTTGTAGTATTGTTACTATCACTATTACTATTGTTACTATTATTATTATTACTATCATTTTAATTATTATGTCATTGTCATTGTTATAATTATTATTGTTGTTATTTCTGTTATTATTATTATTGTTATTATTAATGTTATTATTACCCCTATTATTATTATTATTATTATTATTATATTATTATTGCTGTTGTTGTTGTTGTTGTTGTTGTTGTTGATGTTGATGTTGTTGTAGTTATATTTATATTTACTACTACAGGTTTGTACCTCACTGATCTGATTTACATTGATGTTGTTGTAGTTGTTGATGTTGATGTTGTTGTTGTTACTACAGGTTTGTACCTCACTGATCTGATTTACATTGATGTTGTTGTAGTTGTTGATGTTGATGTTATTGTTGTTATTACAGGTTTGTACCTCACTGATCTGATTTACATTGATGTTGCTCACCCCCACTCAGGGGGTATGGAGAGTGTTCCGAGAATGCTGCGAATGAACAACATCCTGCGTGTGATAGCAGACCTGCAGCATTCCCAGTATGGTACGATTGTTTGTTTATTTACTTTATTTACTTTATTTACTTTATTTGATTTAATGTTTATCTTTCAGTGAAATGTACTTTCAGAGATATCTGTGTCATGTATTTAACACTATTTCAAACTGTAAACTGTAAATATTTTGACATATTTAATAATAAATAAATAAATAATATTAATAACAGATGTTGGTAATAATTTTTTTTACTAAACTGATGAATTTAGAAATGTGTGTGTGTGTGTGTGTGTGTGTGTGTGTGTGTGTGTGTGTGTCTGTTTGTTTGTTATACACCTGTGCATATATATATATATGTATACTTTGGGAAATTAAAATATATATATATATATATATATATATAAAAAAAGAATCGGGATAAATTCTGTGTTCAGTATCATGTGTAAGTTATGTAAATTGTGTGTTTAAATTATGTTTAAATTATGTATTTTTGGACAATTTCAGACAACTTGCCGGTGCTAGAACATGTTCAGAATTATCTCAAGTCAGTTCGGTACATTGAAGAACTTCAGAAGTTTATAGAAGACGACAATTACAAGTTTGTACCTCACCTAAACTATTTGTTTATAATTTATATATATAAATTATATATATATATATATATATACAGAGAGAGAGAGAGAGAGAGAGAGAGAGAGAGAGAGAGAGAGAGAGAGAGAGAGAGAGAGAGAGAGAGAGAGAGAGAGAAATAAGAATACAAGAGAGATAGACAGAGAATGAGAGAAAGAGAATGAGAGAAAGAGAAAGAAAGAGAGAGAGAGAGAGAGAGAGAGAGAGAGAGAGAGAGAGAGAGAGAGAGAGAGAGAAAACTCCAAGATAGATAATCAAATAAATAAATAAATAATAATCTTTTATATGAATGTCTGATTTTAATCTGATATATATAAAACAATAATACTTACACACACACACACATTGAATGTTATTAAATGTAATTTCTTTAATTATTCGTTTATTCGTTCATTCGTTCACTTCAGATTTTCCCTCAAACTGGAACCCCCGAACGTGCCCTCGGCAGCCTCGTCACGTGAAGACTTACAGATGCTGCCCCCCCCATCCCCGCTGCCAGACAGCAGACTGACACTGTCACCCGTAGCGGGCCCCGTCAAAGTCTCCTCACACAGGAAAGCTGCCAGCTTAAGTACAAAGTGAGACCTCTCTCTGCCGTAGCTGTAGCTGTTGTTGTTGTTGTTGTTGTTGTTGTTGTACCTCTCACTGTTTGATCCATGATGATGATAATAGTTGTATTATTTTAGTGTAAATCCTTTTGTTTTTATCTTTTGTTTTGCTGTTATGTATTTTTAATGATAATCAAATGTTTTTTAGTTTGTTTTGTTTTTTTGGTTTTTTCTGGTTTTTGTGCTTCTTTTGTTATTTTCTTTTGTTTTATATATATATATATATTTTTTTTTTTCTCACTCACATCTAAGTCATAACTATACATTAAGAAGATGTAAAAGCAATTGTTTTTCTCTTTTTCGAACAATAATATTCAAATCAGAAGACGAAGCTCGAAACACAATTATTAGAACCCCCCCACCTCAACATGGTTTTTTTTAATAGATAAAAAAAAAAATTAACTTTATTTTATTTTATTTATTTGTTTATTATTGTTATTAGTATACTGCATCTTTCAAAATGTTTTAAACATCATTTTATTTAAAATAAATTTATGACTGTTATTAGCAGTAGTAATACTAGTAGTAGTTTTAGAAATTACAGTAATAGTAATAGCAGATGCATTCCTAATAATAATACAGTAGTAGTAGTAGTAATAGGAGACATAGTAGTATTATAGTAATGTCAGTCATTATAGCAGTAGTAGTAGTATAGTAGTAATAGTAATGTCAGTAATTATAGTAGTAGTAGTATAGTAGTAATAGTAATGTCAGTAATTATAGTAGTAGTAGTATAGTAGTAATAGTAATGTCAGTAATTAATGTAGTAGTAGTAATAGTAATGTCAGTAATTATAGTAGTAGTATAGTAGTAATAGTAATGTCAGTAATTATAGTAGTAGTAGTATAGTAGTAATAGTAATGTCAGTAATTAATGTAGTAGTAGTAGTATAGTAGTAATAGTAATGTCAATAAGTGTAGCAGCAGTAGTAGTAATAGTAATAGTACTGTCAATAATTGTAGCAGTAGTAGTAATAGTAGTAGTGGTGGTAGTAGTAGGTGCAGTGGCAGTAGTAGTTGACATAGCAGTACAAAGTACTTTAGTATCAGTAGTAGTAGTAGTAATAGCAGTAGTGGTGATTGTAGTAGTAGGTGCAGTAGCAGCAGTAGAAGTAGTAGTTGACATAGCACTAGAAAGTACTTTAGTATCAGTAGTAGTAGTAGTAGTTGATGTAGTTGTTGTAGTAGTATACTGTTTGTGCTGGAAGTTGCAGTTTTATTTTTACTATTTTCAGGTGTCTTCACTGCCCGTAAGTTTGTTTGTTTGGACAAATGTCACGTTTAATAAACATACACAGTTTGGTTTTCCTCAAAACTTGCTCAAAATCACTTCTAACTTGACAAAGCAGTTTTTAATTTAACGTAAAAACCTATTTTATAAAATTATAGTCCTCTCTAAGAAGCCTGATATAGGTATCTTTCAATGAGAGACTTAGAAAAATAATGATGCAGGTTTTGTTGATTCATAGCTTTTAATGTAGTCTTAGTTATGAATGTTTTAATAAACTTCTGTTGTTAATATTATTTATTTATTTATTATTTATTTATTTATTTATTGAGTTACTGATTTACTTTTTTCGACTATTTATTTATTTATTTATTTTTTTTTGTTTTAAATTACTACTATTATTATTATTATTATTATTATTATTATTATTATTATTATTATTGGTTTAAACGTCGTTAAAATTACAAATATTTAACTAATAATTAAGATTAGCTTTTCGAAAACATAATTAATGTTTTAATGTCCTTTTCCTGAAAATCAGAACAGGAGGGTAAGAGTTGGAAATTGTTAATTGTTTTCTGTTGGAAATAATTATTAAAACATTCTCAAAGTTCAGTTGTTTTAAGATTATTTCCCTTTATTATTATTTTTATATTTTGTTTACTTTTCTAACTGCTGTATGCTGGTTGGGTTTTTAAAATTATATTTTGTTATTACTCTTTATTATTGTTTATTATATTATTATTATTATTATATTTTTTATTATTTTTACTATTTTTTTTAACTTCTTTATGTTGACATTCAATGTTTTTATTATATTTTATTTTTATTATTATTAATATTATTTTTATTATTATTAATATTATTATTGTTATTTTTATTATTGTTATTATTGTTATTATTATTATTATTATTATTTTTATTATTGTTATTATTATTGTTATTTTTATTATTATTGTTATTATTATTATTACTTGTTTTATGAACTAATTCATTTGTTTGCTTGTTTAGCTTGTGTGTTATTTTTTCTAACAACCAATTGTAAAAATGTGTGGTTTGTTAAAGTAAATAAGCAAAACGTTAGTAGAACACTAATGGTGAATAATTTATTAGCAAACATTTACAATTATAAATTAGTTTTCAAAATATCTACACCACTCTGTGTGTGTGTGTGTGTGAGAGAGAGAGAGAGAGAGAGAGAGAGAGAGAGAGAGAGAGAGAGAGAGAGAGAGAGAGAGAGAGTTCTATGAAATTTTAACACATACTTGTTTATTAATGTATATATATATATTTTTATATAAATATCTTTAAGTTTATTTTCATTATTATTTTATTTTATTATTATTATTATTATTATTATTTTATTATTATTATTATTATTAATTTTTCTACTTAAATATTGAGATAGAAAAGTTAAAATTTCTGTTAGAGCTTCCTCTTCTGAGAATAATACAGGTTTATATTTAAAAATACATTTTTAATGTTTTGTGAATGTTTGGGGTTTCTGAAATTTAAATTTTTAATCTTTTGCTGCTGCTGCTGCATTTGTAATAGATGTTTGTGTAAGGTTGTAATTAGTATATTTAAGACAATTGAAAAACTAGAGTCACATTTGTTTTTCACAGAAAGCTGCTGTCATTAATCTATAGCAATACACATTCTGCTTCTGTTGTTGTTGCTTATAGATAGATAGCTAGATAGATAAATAGATAGATAGATAGATAGATAGATAGATAAATAGATTGATACAAAGATAGATGGATATAAATATATACAGATAATGAAAGATTTTTTTTTATAACTCCCCAATTAATATATATATACAAAACACACACACACAAACACACAGATATACATACATACATACATACATACAATGCACACATACAAACACACATACACACACACATATATTTGTTTATTTATTTATTTATTTATTTATTTATTTATGTATCTGCTTTCAGCTTCACAAGTTGTGGACCGTTCAAACTTGACCGCAGTTACAGTCTTCCCTCGAAAACCACAGCGCCGTACGTGCAGGGAATCAGACATCTCCTTGACGACAGTGTCCTCGAAGAGTCCCCCTGTTCCTCCATGGATGGCTCTGTGTCAGGTAAACAGCTTACACTTTGTAACTGTCTGGTACGTGCTGCTCTGCTCGGTCAGTGCTGTTTCAAATTAGAGAAACGTTAGTGATCACTTAGAGGCAGTGTAGAAACTGTTTTGTTGTTGTTGTTGTTCTTATTCAAAATTTCAACAAAAGTGTATTATTCTATTATTTAACAATTACATTGAAGTATTTATTTATTTATTTTGCAATAAGGAATCCAAGGCAACAAAGAAATAAAATAAAAGCCAGTCATTAGTACTAACATCATCAAAAACACAAAAACTTTATACAGAGTTAAATTTATTATTTTCACAAGATTTTATGTTATCAGTTATCAGTAGAAATTCTGATGTGTTTAAGTGTGTGTGTGTGTGTGTGTGTGTTTAAATGTATATGTGTGTATGAGTGTCTGTGTCTGTGTGTGTAGTAGATATCTGACAGTGGTGAAGTTGAATGTTTTTGTTTGTAGTGGACACAAGAGAAGCATCTGAGTCACTTCCAGAACACGAGTCTTTCTGGCCAGCGATCAACTGGTAAGTGTAAACAAACAAACAAACAAACAAACACACACACACACAGACAAACAAACAAACAAACAAACAAACAAACAAACAAACAAACAGAAACAAACACACACACAAACACACACAAACAAACAAACAAACAAACACAAACAAACAAACTCACAAACACACCATCAAACAAACACACACAAACAAATACAAACAAACACACAAACAAACAAACAAACACAAACAAACAAACAAACACAAACAAACACACAAAACAAACAAAAACAAACAAACAAACACAAACAAACAAACAAACACACACAAAACAAACAAACAAAACAAACACACAAACAAACAAAAACACAAAAATAAACAAACAAACAAAACAAAAACAAAACAATCAAACAAAAAACAAACAAACACAAACAAAACAAATAAAAACAAAATAAAAGTAAATAAATAAAGTAAGTAAGTAAGTAAGTAAATAAATTCATAAAAATAAAAAAAATAAATAAAACTGCTATACATTTTAATAATATTCTCTTTTGCAGCTAGATTTTTAAAATATATTTATCAAATTTTCTAAATATTTATCCAAAGGCAAATGAAGTCCCACTTACTTTCTGTGTATAAAAATTCATAAAACACTCAATTAAAAATAATCCAAACTTGCCAAGTAACAACTAAACTGCAGAACTTGATTTCATCTCTGCCTAATTGATTTTTTTTTTTTTTTACAAGACTCCTGGTTAAATGTCCCACTGGAATTCTGGGATTGCTAAATATTTTGAAAAACATTAGCACAATGAGAATCATTAAGATAATGATGCTAGCATTTCAACAGTTTATAAGAATGATCTGAAAAAAAAAAAAAAAAAAAAAAAAAAATATTTATAGTGAAGGAATAGAAAACATTAAATGTGAAGCTTTTAGAAATGTTCTATTGAATTCTCCAAAATAGCAAGTTAAATAAAATAAAATAAATTACAAAATTAAATAAAATTTTAAAAATAATGAATGAATAAATAAATAATTAATAAATAGCTAAATAAATTTTTGTTTTTATTCTTTTGGCAAGAATCAAGGCAAATGGTCATTATTATGAAACACACACACACACACACACACACACACACACACACACACACATTAACATGTTACATGTTTTTTTTTTACAGTTTACAATGGCGAGATTCTGATCCACCAGATACAAAATACACAACAAAATTTACCTGTGAAGGTTGTTTACGAAGAAAAACATTACTCAAAGACGGCAAAAAGCCAACAGTAAGTTATTGTACTGTATTATATTGTATTGTATTGTATTGTAATGTATTATATTTATATAATATACTGTATTATATTATACAGTTTTGAATTATATTATATTGTGTTACATTATGTTACGTTAATTATATGATAGTATATTATTATCATTATTATTATTATTATTATTATTATTATTATTATTATTATTACATTAAATTACATTATATATATCATATTATAATTATATCTTCAGAATGTTTGATTTTTAAAAACAAAAAAAATTTCTGTCCTTAGCATGCCATGGATTAGGAAAAGAACAAAAATAAAATTGAACAGAAACAGTCACAAACATGAAACTAAACATAAATTTATCTTTGTCAAAATTACCCCAAAATATTATAATAATGAGATTTAAAAAAAAAAGAATGAAAATATTTACAAACAGGAATATAGCATATCTGTTAGGTTACACCAGTCTGTAAAATGACATTTTTAATTTTTTATTTTTTTAACTGACCGTCAACCTAATTCCCGTATATTTCTTAAAACTGTGATAAAGGTTATAACAGTTAATTAATTATTGTTTGTCTGTTTGTTTGTCTGTTTGTTTGTTTATTTGTTTGTGTGTTTGTTGCAGGTTGCCCCGTGGACTCGCTACTGGATAGCTCTGTGGGGGACAAACTTGATCTACTACCCTGCAAAATCACTCCGGGGGACAGAGCGCTCGTCAGTAAGTTGTTTTTTTTTTATTATTATTATTTTTTTTCTTTAAAATTTAATAAAAATTTTGAAGATTAAAAACATTTATGATGTGGTTCAGTGGTTAGAGCAGGTCTTAAGATAAGATCTGTCTTCATCAGCTGTTTTTTTGTCTCAATACATTGACTTGTTTGTGATCAAAGATCAAAGGCTAAGTAACAAAAAGAACAATAGTTTTTACTGTCAGCTGTTTCTTCTCATTTTACAGTTGTCATCTTTTTTTTTTGTTGTTTTTATATTTTTTTAATTGTATTATTATTTTATTTTTTTTTTTTTTTTTTTTTTTTCTTTACTCTACTTTATTTTATTTTATTTATTTTAATTTTATTTTAAAATTTTTTTGATTTTTTGATGATATATAACTGAAAAGAAAAAAATTATAAAATTTACAGTGAAATGGACTATATCTTTGTCAGTAGCTTAAATTAAAACACATTTTTCAAATTATTATTAGATATATTCACATGAATTTGCTTATATAATTTAATTTTTAATTTTTATTTATTATTTTACTGTTATTATTTTTATTATTATTATTATTATTTTATTATAGTATTATGATAATGATTATGATGATTTATTTATTATTGTTGTTATTATTGTATCTCTCACACAAACATAAGAAAATATTTGATCTGTTTTCAGTTTAAAAGTAACCCAAGCAAAATGAATTCCATTGTTTCGTGGATTGTTGTCATGGGAGATAACCCACACCAGCCTGATGCATTCCAGCTGACAGATTCAGTTCGAGGTTTGTCTACAAATATTTTAAATATTTTTAGCAATAATAAAATCTAACACAATTTTTATACATTATTTTTCTTTATTTTTCTGTGATTCTTGTCAAAATTTAAATGTGATGGTAATATGTACAAACATGTATTAGCAAATTGTTGAGGGGGCTTACAGCAAAATATATACTCTTTTTTTTTTGTAATTCAGAAATATTGTTTTATTTGTTTCAGTTTTTAAATTCGGTGATTAATAAATGCAGTGTCCAATTTTTTTTAATTTTCAAAATTCAAAAACATCCACATTCATTGTAATAAATGTAATTTGTAGGAAAATCATATTGATAATGATTATAATACGTAGCAAAATAACATTTTAGAACTTGTTTTGATATATTAATATAAATAGTCTTGTCTTGTCTTTATGGAAAATGTTTACATTGATTTATGTGGTAATCATTATAATATGTAGGAAAATAATAATTTGATAATATATTTTCTCATTATAGAAAATTTTAACATTGATTGATGTGGTAATGTTTATAATATAAACTAACATAACATTGTGATATGTTAACATAAACAGGTTGTTTTCTGATTCTAGGAAATGTTTACAAATTCCGGGCAGGCAGTCAGTCACAAGCCTTGTTGTGGTGTCGTCACTTGAGTGAGGCTTCCAAGGGACACTCCAACAGTCACAGAGTAAGTGAGAATATACCCTCTGTGTGTGTGTGTGTGTGTGTGTGTGGTGTGTGTGTGGTGTGTGTGTAGTGTGTGTGGTGTGTGTGTGTGTAGTGTGTGTGAGAGTGGGAGAGAGTGAGAGAGCGTGGGTATGTGTAGTGTGTGTGTAGTGTGTGTGAGAGTGGGAGAGAGTGAGAGAGAGTGGGTATGTGTATTGTGTGTGGAGTGTGTGTGTTTATGTGTGTGTGAGAGAGAGAGAGAGAGAGAGAGAGAGAGAGAGAGAGAGAGAGAGAGAGAGAGAGAGAGAGAGAGAGAGAGTGTGTGTGTGTGTGTAAGTATATATATGAGGGTGTTTGTTGTGGTGTGTTATTTCCCTGAGAGTGTGTATGTGGTAGTTTGGGTGGACATGTATGTGCATGCATGTTGTGAGTGTGCAAGAGAGAGAGAATAATATTTTACAAATGTGTGCCCAGGTAGAATACAATTATTATTCAGTTTGTATATAGATATAAAATAATAAAATTAGCTTGAGATAAGTATTTTTTTTACACACACAGACTACAATTATTGCACTCATATAATCACATTTCTAATTATAGCTACATACTTCTCAAATACTTAGAAGCATTTATATTACAAAGTTCTCTTTTTTCTTACAGTTTAAAATAAATTTTTATTTTTATTTCTTTTTCTTTTCTTTTTTTTGTACAAACCGTTAAATCTCTCCTTTTACTGTTCTGCATTTGACATCTAAAATTAACTATTTTTGTAAAATATTTATTTTAATAATATTATTTTTTTGAATTTATTTTTCAGTCATCAATAAACCTGATGTCATTTGACTGATCGTGAGATCCCAGTGAAAGTTTTATTCTTGCTCAAGTTAACAGGTGATAGAAACATGAGACACAAAAATATTAAAATTTTAACACCTACCAAGTCTGCCGGCCTGAACTGTTTGACCAGTGGTCAGTTAATGAGGTCAGTGTGGTGGCTTTTTTTCATCAGCAAGATGATTCCAAAGAAATTCTTCCAGTTCTAGTGTCCAAAGGAATTTTCCAGGGATTGTTTTGTTAACACAAGGACAGACAGACAGACAGAGAATTTCAGAGAATGAGATCTAAACAAACTGACAATGAATCAAGAAGCAGCAGTCAGTCATTTTACTTCATGATGTTCGACCTTTGTTGGAGAGAATTCGTGAATTTGACCTTAGGGACTGCTTGTTTGATGAATTCGGTGAACTTTGACCTTAGGGACTGCTTGTTTGATGAATTCGGTGAACTTCGACCTCTGGGATTTTTTTTACTCGTGATTTCATAAATTTTAATATTTGTATTCCTTGTTGGCCAGTTCATGACCTTTAAATCTTAAGAATCCTTTGATGAGTTCATGAATATTTTATTCTCCAGTGGTGAAGACTGACATAATGAACTTGGATATTTCTTCCTGAACTTTGACCTTTGACAATCATCATTACGACCTTTTGCATATTCTGTTTGGTCCTGGGATTAAAAAGAAAATGGCTCCTGTTAACAAGAATGGATGGTCAGTCAGCAATTTCTGGTCAGTTTGGTGTCCAGCAACATTTTTTTTCTTTTCATCTTGTTTTGGTTTCTGCTTTCGTGCTTCCAGTTCTTCGGGTCCTATGCAATACAGACAACAACAACAACAGTGCCTGTTCTACTGGTTGTGTGGACAAAAATGAAAAAAAAACAAAAAAAAATTAAAAACAAATTGAAAACAATGTGTTCACAAATAACAGGCTACGAGACAAGTTTTTTTTTTTTTTTTAAAAGCTTTTCATAAAGTTGTGGAGATTGTGTCGTTTTTTTTGTGTTTTTTTTGTGTTTTGTGTTGTTTTTTTACTTTTTACTACTAGTGCAAAAGATACTGTGCTCAAATGAAAACCACATAGATTTCTTTCTTTCTTTTTTTTTAAGTGCAATAAGGTTTGCAGTTCTTAACAGTAGTGCACATGGTCTGTGATATATCTCTTTGATATCTTTTGCACATGAAAAAAAAAAAAAAAAATTTTTTACCAGTGTTAAAAGTTTTTTTATTTCTGTACAGGATCTCTGTAAACTAAATGGAGAACCTTCTTTTGATATGTTTCTGTGTTGAAGAATGTTCAGTCATTATAATCATCATTTTCATTATTCAGTATTTAAAATATATTGCCAGTCCAAATAAAGAAAAATGCAATCTTATTTGTTTTTTCTTTAGAATAACACTGAAAAAAAAAAAAAAAAGGTACAATCTGGTTTTTACTTCATGGTTGCATCAATATTTTAACAAGAGGTAAAAAGGATAATGTCGTTGTTAATTTTATTAACTCAGGAAAATATGATATTAAAATTAGTTAAATAACATATTTAATTTCTATTCTGTTTATCAGTAATATATATATGTTTCAGATTAAGAAAAATCTTTTTGTTAAATCAACACATTTAATCATTTGTGAATTATTAAGACATATATGAAAAAATGATAATATGCTCTATTCTTACTATAATTTTCATTCTTTTTTTTTACTATTATTTTATTAAACTGAAATAAAAATATGTGTCTACATATAAATAAATAAAATTTACATAAAATTTGAGATGAAAAAGAAAATATGTCATCCACTCATTCTTAACATGGTTATTTGACAACTGGAATTGAATTTGCTGTTTTTCCTTCTCGATTTTTATTCAGAATTTTAAAATTATTTTGTTACTATTAATAGGTTTTTATTAAATAGACAATTAAACAAACAAAAGCACATGTTAAATTTATTCACTCATTTGAAAAAAATGTTCAAGCTGTCGATGAATGTGCCTTTGTTATTATTTTAATCTTTGCTTGCATAAAAATTAAAAAAGTTATCCCATCATATTTTTAGTTGAAAATTAAAATGAACCATTTGTTATCTTTTTATTATTTTTTTTCTTTTAATATTTTTTGTTGTATAATCATCACTATTTTTTTTTATTATTATTTTTCTTATAATTATGTGTTATTTGTTTTATTTTTAACTTGCATGTTATTATTGGTATTGTTTCATTTTTAATCAGTGTTTTTATTTTTATATTTCTTCTTCTATTTATATGTTCATGTGCTTATTTATTTTTAAAATTTATTTTTTTATTAATTCTCAAGGTGGATTGTTATTTGCAACCCTTTTTTTTTTTTTTTTTTTTTTTCTGAAATTAAATTAATTCTTTAAATTAAACAAAGCAAAAAAAAAAAAAAATAAAAAGTATTATATATATATAGTTTTTAACATTGTTGCCTTTTTGTTCACAAGTAAATCATAACAAAAAGAAAGCAAAACAAATTTTTCCAAAAAGTTAATAAATATTCAAATTTATTTTAATTTTAATTTATTTTTTTAAAAATTCATTGATGTCATCCTGTTATTTATCACTACTATTTAATACACATATATATAGTTCTCCAAATGTTATCTAAATATTAGTTTCACATCTATTCTGCATCATAAATTATAATTTGTTAAATTTCATTCCTGTATTTTCATTTTCACCTTTTAGTGCTAATGTCATATTTATTTTTCTCCTTTTTTTTCTTTATAATATAACTAAATGTTTCAGATTTATTTTATTCAAAACAGTTCTAAACAGTTCTTTGAAGAAAAAGAATGTTTACGCTTTTTCATTACGAATGTATAAAAATAAAAAATTAAAGGGAGGTAACACTTAAAGGGTCAACTCTAAACATTTAACAGAATTAATTGCTGTTTTCTTAATTGAAAATAACATTAATAGTTGTACAGATTTTATAATTACAGATTAATGTAACAAATGTATGAAGAAAATAAATATTTGTTTGTGATTATTTCTATAATTCTCATTTATGTTAAGAAATACAACATTTTTTAATTTATTGAATGTTTTTTCACATGTCTGTATGATATTATATTTCATATGCCATGTATATGAGTTAATACTTTTTAAAAGTTAATATTTTGCCAGTATTAAGAATGTAAATGTACATTTTAAATCTTTTTTCTTTTCTCTTTTTTTTTAAATATCAAACGAACATGGGCATAAAATGTACATTTGTAAAACAAACAAAAAATAAAACAATTCTGAATATATTTAAAAAAAAAATTTTAAATTATTGTTTGTACATGTATATCAGCACACGCACACACACACACACACACACACACACACACACCTATCTATATCTATACATACACAGGACAGTCTAGTTATAAAATGGGTTATCATTATCTGACTGTTAGATGAATTTGGTCTCTTGACTTTTTCACCAGTTTAAGACAACAACAAAAACACGTCATAGTCAACTGAAACATCACTGTCAAACACCAATGAGCAACTTTATATTTCTTTCCTGAAGCTTTGAATCGTTCTGTTTTTTTCATTTTATGTTTTCTCTTACATTGCAGACATGAGCAGCATTACAAATAAATTTCATCTCACTCTGACTTCTTCAGCAGTTGTCTTTCACTGGGATCATCTGAATGTGGAAAATCTTACAAAACATCTTCTGATCCAACTTCATCATTTTTTCTTTATCTCTCTTTTTCCCTTCTCATTTATTTTCTGTTTCTTTTCATCTGGTAATTTTTCACTCAGCTGCAAGATCTTGTTAATCTTGTTCTTTCTGTCTGTTTTCTTCAACCTGTCATTGCTTTAGTCAACTCCTCTTTTAGAATCTTTCTCTCAGTAAGTCAGTTCAAGTAATCCATAGATTTTTATTATTAATAAAAAAAAAAAAATCCTCTACAGAAAACATTCCCACAATCTTTTCAGCATCATGCATTCATACACACTGACATTATCTGTCTCTTCAACTTAACATTGATGTGCAAAGTGATATTTGCTGTTTTGTCATTGTAAAATATCAATAACTGCCAACAAACACAATCTCACAGAATCCAGACTGGAGCTCAACATTTTAATTTTGCAACAATTTCGTTACTTGTCATATCCTGGCCAAAAAGATCTCTCTTTTTTTTTTTTTCTTTTTTCATATTGTGAGGTTCAAGATATTGATTACCTGCCAAAAACATTGTATGCCCTTAATAATATGCAGTTGATCTTCTGCTGAAGTAAAAAACATTTTCATCTGTTAGCTGTTTACTAAAGATTCCTAAAACCAGACATTCTAACTTGCCAGTGTCTCTTTTGAAATCCTCAAGGACCCAGATAAACAAATTAGATATTTTTCTAAGTTCTTCCAGAAAAGCTGTTAATTACTTTATTAGTAATCCACCTCAGTAGCTGATTCTCTTTCAACGATCACTGGGAACTGAGGGGCTGATCAACAGAAGTTATATGTTTCCAACTTTTCTAATGACCCAGGATATCTGAACATTTAAAATTCTGTAGTTATGTCTACCATTTTCCATCACATATTTAACTTTATTTCTAAGAATCAGGTTCTCTAAACATGAGTCAGTGCTTACAAATCTCTCAAATAATTTTTGATATATTATTTCCTGAACCAGTTCCTATGAATATTAGTCAGTATCGGTCAATCTTCTGTAATTGTTTCCACCATTTTGTTTTGTAGCTCATTTCCAATCATAATGGAAGTTCTGTAATGCACATCTTCCATTTTTCCATAACTCTGTTATTAAATCTGGAACCTTGTCAGCCATGATGAATTTTCTGTTGTTATTTCCACCACATACCATAGATCTAATACATCAGAGTGTTAAAGTCAACCATAATGAATATTCTGTTAGGTATTTCCTCCATGATCCATGTTGACCCTCATTTCCTCACAGCACTGGTCTAGAAGAAGCTGTAAGTCTTTGTACAGTTGGTGATTTTTACCGTGAGTCACTGAAATTATTGTCTCTGACTGGAAATAATAATTAAAAAAATGTTTAACAAATCACCAGGCATATAAAAAAAAACACCCTAAATTATCAAGATTATAATGATGAATTTTTTAGCATTAGACAATATATTAAAAATATATCTTGACTAATAAGATCACTAGACCTATTTAATTTTCATTTACAAATGCTTACAGAAACACACTGACCTGGATTTTAGGAAATTATTTTGAAATAACGATACACACCCACAAACAATGGAAAATAGTGGAAA
The DNA here is from genome assembly GCA_012295275.1 of Chrysomallon squamiferum. Taxonomy (NCBI): domain Eukaryota; kingdom Metazoa; phylum Mollusca; class Gastropoda; order Neomphalida; family Peltospiridae; genus Chrysomallon; species Chrysomallon squamiferum. The sequence goes on along the minus strand of CM022672.1, from coordinate 34,179,399 downwards.
TATGATGTCACTGATTTAATATTCACTTTTATATCAGTTTAATATCAGAAACAAAAATAACAAACTAAGTAAATAAATAAATAAAGACAAATAAAAAATTCTGAAAAGGCTAAGATATATTACTGTTTCAACCCTTCAGTAATATATGTTTATTTTATTGCCGAAAAAAATATTTCGAAACCAAAAAATTATATCAGAATAATCATAAGAACATAAAACATTTGCAGGTTAATTCCCATTTACCACTCCACACACATATCTACCTCATTCTACCTGTGAGATTTACCTGTTGTAGACACCTGAGTGCAGGTTCCAGGTGTTGCAGGTAAAGGTGAACTTTTCCAAGTTTTAACAGGTGAATTCCTACAGCTGGACTGTAAGGAGGGTAAAGATCACTGAAATTACAGAAATATTTATCAAATATTTTTTCTCTGACTACTTTTTGCACAAATTAGATGTAGCTTCATTCCTATTTCCTTTTGCTTTATATCTCCTTAACAGTCTTATTCAGTCTGTCTATCAAACACACCAAACACTATTTGGAGTCACAATTCTGATTTAAAAATTTTGTTACCAACTTAACAAGGTGCACTCAACTGATGGAGGAACTTAAAAAAAAAGAAAATGTTAAAAAAAAATGGACCTAAGGCCATTATGTGAAAATCTAATCTCCCAGTAAAAAAAAAAAACATTAAACATTTTATTTGGAAAATGAACTGTCAAAAATATGGATAGCAAAATACATTTTAGTATTGTGTGATGATGTTTGATTTTTATAATTCACAACTCAATTCAAAGATAGATTTTTAATGATTTTATAATAATAGATTTAATAAGGTAACGTGTGTGTGTGTGTGTGTGTGTGTGTGTACCCACTGAACACACACATATAATTCTAAATAGAAGTATTTACCAATATGGCTGAGAGATCAGTGAACCACACTGACAAGCTTTCTCCCACTGTCCAGTCTCAACACAAGAGTCAAACAGTCTCTCCAGTAGATGTAACATGTGGACGTTCACAGGAGGAAACAGTGTCTGCTGTTTTTCAAACATCTCTTCACATTTCAACAAAACACTGGCTGGGTCTAGCAGATAAATAAATAACTAAATAAAAGCATTATGTCTGTGTGTCTGTGTGTGTATGATGCCTATGTATGTGTGGGTGTATTTGTGTGTGCATATGTGTGTAAATAATTAATAAACATTTCAATGTTTAAAAAATATATAATCATATACAGTAATATGTACAAAAGAATGAATCAGCTATTTGTTGTATTTATTTTTAATTAGAATTTTTCAGTTTTCTTTTTTCTAAGAAGAGGATGATAATCAACTGATATTTACAAAAGTAAACCAAACCTTCAGTTTTCTTTATTTTGTCAATCTCCTTAACTAACTCCTGTAGTTGAAGAGTTCTCTTTTCAATATCTTCTTTCCTGTCATCTAGAGTTACCTCCACCTTACATGTCTGACACACATACATTTCTTTACAAGACAAAATAAATAAATTAATTAATTAATTAATCTAGCTGATGCTGTTTTACTACTACTAGTACTACTACTATACTAATGCTGTGTCTACTACTACTAAAACTAAAAAGAAAAGACTAAGAAACAGATAAAGAGGGAGACTAAGAGAGAGATGTATGGACTGCATCTGAAGAGACATACAGAAATCATGACTGAGGATGACAAAGAAAGAAAATTCTGGAATTTCAGCTTCTGGTCTCACTTTGTCAGAAAGAAGAAGAAGAAAAAAGAAAGAACAGTAATACTACAGTATTATAATTAGTGCCTTTATGATTATTACTATTTCTTATGTTAACAACATTATTATACAATATTATTATATAAATAAATAAATAAAAAAATAATAATAATAATTAAACAAATAAAGAAGGAAACAAGTAAATAAAATAAAAAATAATAATAATTTGTTATCAAAACATACCTGATAGTTTCCACAGAATTCCTTTGCAGTTCAACTGATCACAAAAAACACTCTGCATTTTAGCATCCTGAAAAATAAATAAATAAATAAATAAATAAATATATATATATATATATATTAACAAATTTAGTTACTATTTACATTACAGTGTTTGTCAGATACTATGCAAAACAGCTGTAGTTGAAGATTCAGTTATAATCATTTTCACATTTTAGCTCTTCCTAAAATGGCCAGTAACAAAATCAGTCTTTATCACATATTTCCTATTCTAACCATTGCTCAAAAAGTTTCAATATTAAAAAAAAATAAATGACAGACAAAAACTTCAGAGACATATTTAATGTTTTCTTCAACATGATGATGATATTTATCCTAAGACAAATCAACAGTTACAAAATAAAATGAAATTTAAAATAAAACAAAAAAAAAAATAAAAAATAGATTAAAATAAATTAAAATTAAATTAAATTAAAATATAAATAAATACTAAAAAAAAATCAACCCTTCAGTAAATAAATACTTAATAAACTGGAATTGAAGTAATGTGAGGAAATATCCAAAAGCACACAACAAATCAGGACTGATGTTTGAACCTGTCTTACGATATAAAATTATTAATTTACTAATTACCAAAATTCATAAACTGAAACAAAACTTAAAATGGAATTTGTCATTATAATACTTTATTAGTTAATACACATACTACATAAATATTTCTTTTAAATATAATTTTAAATAAAACTAAATAAATGAATTGAAAAATCTATAAAAAAAAAATAATGAAAATCTTTAAAAATAAATAAATGGAATAAAAATCTAAAAAAATAAATAAATATAATGAAAATCTATAAAAACAAATAACTGAATGAAAATATTTTCAGAGCATAGGAAATAAGAAATAGTTAATTTAACAACAATTTTAATTTCTAGTTACTTGATAACACATACATAACCAAGGGGTCATTTGTACAAGTCAGTGAAATTATTTATATTTTTAGAAAAGCGAGAATATCAATATGACCCAGAACAAATCAACAGAGGCTGCACAGATGTGAGTAGTAGTTGTAAAGATACTAGTATTTCTTTTTCCCTTTCATTTCTAATAAAAGAATGCAGCTGCTGCAGTAACGATTGATTTTTATTTTTATTTTTTTTTTTATTATTATTATTATTATTAATAATTTTAACTTTATTTATTTGGTTATTTGTTTGTTTCACATGGGGTCAGTAGTTTATAGTGTTTTTATTAATTTATAGTGAATTTTATTTTATTTTTAAATTTTAGTCGGTTAAAATTTTTGATACAGACTGATTAGAATAGAAAGGAAATATTGGAATGTTGAGGATTATTCACTTATTTTGTACTTATTTAAATTGTCTTAATAAAGTTAACACACAGACACATAGAAACAGTGTGTGTGTGTGTGTGTGTGTGTGTGTTTTAAGTGTTTTAAGTAGGTATATGAACACATTATATGCACACATACATGTGTTACGTGTGCATGTGCGTATGTAAGTAGGTATATGTATATATGTATGAATGTGTGTGTGTTTGCATGTGTGTGAATATATGTTCAGATAGATAGATAGATAGATTATATATATAGATATGAAAGTATTAGCTTCAAATACTGTAATATTTCCTACTCAAGTTTTAAACTATTCAGTCACAGAATGATCCACACAAACCAGGTAATAAAATATTTCTATGCAGCATGTATAGAAATCAATAAAAACAACAGCTGTGTCTACTGATCAATTTACACACCTGTTACACAAACTTTGTATATCAGCATGTTAGTTGAAAACCCTCTTCAACTGTGTAGACAAGTTTTTAATACAGGAATTTTAAACTTGACATCGGTCCCACTGTCTGACTGGTCAAATTTTTCCGTATGAGTGTGTTAGTTTGTCTGTCATAACAATACAGGCACATTTTACATGGATGTTTTAAATTGTGATGTCTGACTATCTGAAAGTCTCAAACTACAGACGTAATGAAGTTCTTCTTATATGGATATTTTGCATGTTGACGTATATGTTTGTTTGTCTGTTATGAAAGTACAGCCATGTTTTAAACTTTGATGTCCGTCCATCTGTGTGACTGTCACAAGGTAACAGAAGTACTGACACAAGTTTTTATACGGATAAAATCTTATTTCCACATCTCTGTGTTTGTTTGAGTGACATAAGGTAAACATAAAATCTCAAGATAATTTTTATGTGGATATTTTGATCTTTGATTTCCATCCATTTTGACTGTCACAAGCTTCACAAGTACTGATTCAAGTTTTTATACTGATATTTTAAATTCTGACATATTTGTGTTTGTGTTTCTGTCACAAGGAATGGGACTTTTATACCAGTCTGGTTGTCATGTGGAACTTAACTAGTGAAACAAGATTTTATGTGGATATTTTAAATTTCAATATTTGTATGTTGGTGTATCTGTTACATAGAACAGGATTCTTAAAGAACATTTTAATCTGAGTGTCCTGACAGAACAGCAGTTCAATATTGTAAACAAAATTCTGAATTTCTGAAAGACAATTTTGTTTTTCTGTAACATTTTTATGGTTAACTGACAACAAAGAAAAATGACATCATCATCATCATCATCATCTTCTTCTGTGCTGACGTGTGAGACTCTACTACAGGAACTGCTGCAGTGTGCCGTCTGCCTCGGTCAGCTGGCAGACGCACGAATCCTGCCATGTTGTCATTCCTTCTGTCACTCCTGTCTCAACACCCACATCCAGACGTCGCTTAGCAACCACCTGACATTCCATCACACGCCCACCTTCCCCTGCCCAACCTGTCGAGTGAGTGTCCTAGCTCCACCAGAGGGGGTAAATGGGTTCCTGAAAGACTTCAGACTCGTGAAGTTCAAGGACGTCCTGAAGTCTGTGATCAGCCAGAAGAAGGATGAGGTTTGTGGGATCTGTCTGAAGGAAAGTGAAACGAAACCTGCTCTGTCCTACTGCACTGAGTGCCAGACGTATTTCTGTTACGAGTGTACGGGGAAACACAACTTCACGTTTTCTAATCATTTCATATTTTCCTGACACGAACAAATACTCCGAATCATCAAAAATGTCTTCAGCACTCGGAAGAAGCAGGCAGATTCTTCTGCAAAACTTGTAATATTCAAATATGCACAGTATGCGCCTTGAACGACCACAAAGACCATCTGATCACTAACTGCAGAGAAATGATCTCTTCCCAGAGGAGAAATTTACAAAAGAAGAAATGTGACCTTGACATCGAGATCAGAAAGGCTCAAAGCATTGTTTTCAATCTGACCTGTCTTGAAGGTCAGCTGAAGGAGATTTACGAGGAATCCTGTCTTCTGATACAGAAACAGTCGCGGAAGCTCGTAAACAGGATAAAAAACGATGAGAAAAAGATACAACAAGAACTGGACTCGATTTATGTCAAGAAGTGTGATGACATTTTCGCAGTGAAAGAAGACTGCAAGGATCATTTAGTTTCATACCAAACGCTTCCAGAGTCACATTTCCTGCATTCTGCAACATGACAATGACACACAGGAAGTACTAGACCGGTTCCCTCAGCTCTTACAGGAAGTGGAGCTTGTGGGCACCAGTCAAGGAGAGAGATGGCAGACTGAAGAGTTTGAAAAGTTTGTCAGATTCGTTCCCGGCCACAGTTTCAAATTTGGTAAAATTCAAAACGTGGAACTGAAGAGGAAACCCGCGCTGTGTGCTAGTGCCAGGCCAACATGTGAAGTAAGAGATGAAGAGCTGGCAGACGCACAGAACACACCCCCCAGCATCACCGAGGAAGATGCTTCAGAAGAGTCTAGATATCTGCTGACAAAGCACAACAACCACAACATTTCTGATCAGTTAACTCAACAGGAACATCCAGCATCATCCAACACAAATCCAGATTACGACAGTTCAGCCAATAGAAACACACTTTACAAAATCGCAGCCAATCGAAATGCACGTTACAGATTATCTAATGGAAACGCACAACACAATAACACAGATGGTAGAAATTCATCTGACGACAGAAGTACGAGCCATCTGATTGGTTCACTTCCAGCTGACAGTCGCGGCAGACTGTTCTCGCTGCTTTCTACTCAACTGATTCGAATTTTCGGAGGTTTCGGTCGTTCTGCTGGCGATCTCAGTCTTCCCTACAACGTCTGCTTCATGACAGACGGCAAACTCATTGTCGCAGAGAACGGCAACCGGCGGCTACAGATATTCGACAAGGACAGCGACAGCGTCGCCACCATCGCCAGCGGCGAGATCATTCCCAGGTGCGTTACCATGGTAACAGAGGAGAAGATCGCCGTGACCGACGAGCTGACGAAATCAATCAAAGTTTACAGCTCGGACGGGAATCTCGTCAAGACAATCTTCCCGTCAGCGTCGACACTGCCCTACGGCCTCGCGACCTCTCTGACCGGCAACTTCGTCTTCACCGACATGATTTTGAAAACGTCACCGTCATGACGCAGTGCGGTCGCCTGGAACAGCAGTTCGGAGGTCACGGCGCATCAGACGTCACCTTCAACAACCCCGGCTACGTGGACTGCGACCTGCACGACAACATCTATGTCTCCGACTCCAGCAACCACAGCATCAAAGTGTTCGACAGCAGCGGTGTCTTTGTGCACAGGTTTGGCTCCTACGGCTCGCTGAACGGGCAGCTGCGTTATCCAAAAGCCGTTGTGGTGGACGATACTGACAGGGTGTTTGTAGCCGACTCTGGCAACGACAGAGTGGTTGTGTTTTCCTCCGAGGGTCAGTTCCTCCAGGTGCTGCTCACTCATTCTCATGGACTTCAGAGACCGACAGGACTCGCGTGTTTCAAATCCGAACTTCTGGCTGTTTCAATGCCCGATTTAAACGAAGTTCGAATTTACAAAATAAACGTGTTGTGAAACACTGTCTTTGTTATCAGCCTCGTAGACTGGGAATAACTGAAATTTACTGGTTAAGCAGAAGACTTCAGTGACTGGACCAAGGATCAGGTCTCTATGATTATCTAGCCAGGCATTTCCTAATTCTGTGTTTGTCACCTATGACTGGTGCATGTAACCATGGTAACTGTTTTCTGTCTATGGGATGGAAAAAACAAAGTAAATTCCTTGCTTCTAACAGACTGAGTAGCTTTTACTGTTTATGGGAAGGCAGTTATTAACATTTCCTTGCTGCTAATAGACGTAGTAGCTTTCACTGTTTATGGGAAGGCTGATATTAACATTTCCTTGCTTCTAACTGACTGAGTAGCTTTTACTGTTTATAGGAAGGCTGATATTAACATTTTGTTGCTTATAATAGGTCGAGTAGCTTTTACTGTTTATGGGAAGGCTGATATTAATATTTCCTTGCTTCTAACAGACTGAGTAGCTTTTACTGTTTATGGGAAGGCTGATATTAACATTTCCTTGCTTCTAACTGACTTTTACTGTTTATGGGAAGGCTGATATTAATATTTCCTTGCTTCTACTGTTTATGTTCCTCTTTACAAGTCCTAAACAAAGATTCTGCATGGATGCATTCTTTAACAGTGTACTACTTTTTTGCTATATGAGAGTTTATCAACTGCAGAAGTGAAATATCTGTTTCAAAGATGCTCTCTCATGAAATTTTAACACAAAGTTACAGACTGTTTAAAATTCGTTTACAGAACCCATTGCAATGGAAATCATGAGTGTGTAATTTTCTTCTACTTTTTTTTTTTTTTTTTTTTCAGCAGTAGTCATTTTGCAGTGTAAATTTGCTCATTTCCTTAAACTAAATAAACAGATTAAAGTAATCTTGTTGAGTTTTGCATTTGAAATAATGAAGATCCATCTTTTTCCACTTTTTAAAATAAGTTAATTTCTGCAATACCTATTAATTCTTTAATTTAAAAAAAAAAATTTTATGACCTATTATAATTGATAGTTTTTCCACTAGCATGAAAACAGAAAATTTATATTCAAAAATGATAACAGGAATTCGACATTTCAGTCAACAGAAAACCATATTACAATAATTCAACAGAAATGTTCATTAAATTCAGCCAATGAGAGATATTATAACAATCAAGAAAATACAGATCTGCATAACAACCAGCAAAAACAAAGCTATAAGAACAGTTTAACCAATAGAAATCTGTGTTACAACTATTCATATTAAATATGAGAAATGATATTTGCAGACTCAACCAATAGAAATAGTTGTAAGAACCAACATAAATTTGCCTAAGGACAAGTACATGAAATCTGATTGGTCAAATATGTGTGTGTTGAGAAAATCTTTTAATGTTCACTTACAAGACTTGTGTCCATGCATCTAGAACACTGACAGGTGAAATAATACTGCTCCTCCAGTTGTCTCCTCCTGTCAGAACTCTCTGCAAGCTGATCAATGTAGCTGATGAAAACCTGACAGAAAGGATTTTAAAATAATTTCATTTATAATTGTTACAAGTATTACTCATGTTTTTCTTCTTATTTTTTGCTATTATTATTATTATTATTACTCTGCTATTATCAGTGTTTTTATTATTGTTACCATCGTTTTTATTGTTGTTATTGCTGTTGTTATTATTCTTATTATTATTATTATTATTATTATTATTATTATTTGTTATTATAATTATTATTATTATATTATTATTATTATTATTATTTATTATTATTATTATTACTTACTACAACTGTTGTTATTACTGTTATTGTTGTTATTGCTATTACTTCTACTATTATTATTATTATTATTTATTACTACTATTACTACTACCACTGTTATTATCATCATCATCATCATTATATTATTATTATTTACTAGAGGATCCTTATTACTTTTCTCACAGCAGCAAATAATATTCATTTTGACATCTCCAGAACACTGATTAATTTCTATAATCTTTGATTATCTCAAATGTTTTATTGTTTAACTAATTGTTTATTTATTTTTAGCATCAGGGATATTTTACTACAAAAACAGGACTGTATAGAGAATACACCGTCAAAAAAAAAAAAAAAAAATGTATTTTTAGCATCTTTTATTTCCTTAACTTATTAAAAACTGTGAACAGTTGGTTTTTTTGAAAAGGTTAATAGTTAAAAATACTCTTTATAATATGTGGTAGATGTGATGAATAAAGAAAAAAAAATATATATATATCTGGGATGATTTTGGTTGTTCAGTGTTTTGATGTATTTAAATATACACATTTGTTTTTATGTTAATATTAATTAATTTTAATACTTCTTCATAATGTGTACTAGTAGCCAATGAATTAAATAATAAAGAAGTAAAGAATAAAACAAGCTTAATAACAAACCTGGGAAGGTTTTGGTTGTTCGATGTTTTCCACTGCTCGAATACACACAGTTTTACCAGTAAATGTAGCTACTGCATTCGGTTGACAGCTGTGATCCAAAAGGGAAGGGCTGAAAAAAAGTATTTTCAAATTAAATATCAGGGAAAAATAAAAGTTAATTTCCTAAATAGAATGAAATTTTAAAATTAACTGTATTCTGATTAGTTAAACTTATAAATAAGAGAGAGAGAGAGAGAGAGAGAGAGAGAGAGAGAGAGAGAGAGAGAGAGAGATTTTTAAAAACAAAACATTCACCTTGGTTGTTTTTTTATACTGGGTTTTTTTCTTTCTTCTATTTTCTTTGTGTTTTTTTTTTAAATATTATCATAACACAAAAATATTGTAATTTTTGTCTGTATTTCTTTTATCACTTAATTTCACAAGATATTTATCACAAGTATCAGCTACAAATTAAAACAAATAGTCGGGATATGATTTTCAAAAAAATTAGAAGATCAAAGAAAAAATCAAGTTTTGTAACCAATAGAAAACTGCTTTCAAAAATACTATTTTCCACACCACAAACCTGAGATATATTCCTGTTCCTATTGCTTGCATCTCTGCATCACAGATTGTGAAGCTGTTTATGGCCATCTATAAATAAAATCTTCAAAAATCTTTACAGGTGAATTAAAAATGTAAAAGAAAAAAATAATGGAAGAAAGCATTAAATTATTGCACTTTCTTTTCCTAAACTTTTATTTCATTTTAAATATTTTTAAATTTTGGAACATAAGAATAAATTAAATGTGGTTTTAGTCCATTAATTTTTGTTTAACATTCCTTACATATTTCTTAAACTTTTATTTTACATTCTTCTTAAACTTTTTGGGTGCTTTATTCTTCTCAGATTCTTTTCTTCTTTTTTAATGATTATGTGTAATTATTATCTGGTAATAATAATATTGTAGTTAGGCAAATGTTTCTTCTCTTTTGATTGTTCATTATTTATTTATATATATTTTTAATTTTCACCTTGTTTTGAAATAATAAAAATCTAAACTGCAGGTTTACCTTTCCAAACAGCTCAAGTAGCTGTTTTACTTCAGGAAGAGGGAAGACATCTCCAACAAACTCATGAAGAGTGAAAGAGAGTTGTGTGAAAACCTCCATTCTTTTTGTATCTTTTTTAATTTCCTCCACATCTGAAAGTAAAATGTTTAAATATCTGAAATATCTCCATTCTTATAACATTGTGATTTTGTGCAGAAAATTACCATTCTTTGGTTATCTTTTTTAATTTCCTGTGTATCTGAAATAAAAGTTATAAATTATTCTGTATAGAAAACAGTATTTTAAAAAGCAGCTTTGGTCTGGTTATGAAAAATAATCTTGTACTTTTTCTATATCTTTTTTTTTATTAAAATAATATTTTGTCCAGACTGTTTAGGTACTCTGTATTATGTCTGTATACAGCATATAACCAGATTTTAAATGTGTTCTTAAATAGAATCGATATACTTTCTTAAATATTTGTATCCCTAACTAATGTACACTAATTAACAAGATTAAATTAGTTCTACTTCTATGCCTACAGGTGATATGGGTGTGTAAATTCCCAGATGGTTTCTGAAATACTAAGCCATATTGTTTCCTATAAAATGCTTTCAGATTATTTTCCTGTGTAAAGGATGATGCCTATAAAAGAACAGTTACTGATTTATTGTAACGAATTAACCATAACGGCTATTTCAGTAACAGGTTTTACTTTTTCAAATCTTCATTGCAATATATGAATATTGATATTAGTAAGAGACAAATATTAATATTAATATCAATATCACTGAATGTTGATATTAATATCACTGAATACTGATATTAATACCACTGAATACTGATATTAATACCACTGAATACTATTAATAATATATGAAAATTAATATTAATAAACTGAAGAGACGTTAACACTTACGAGTTTGAAGTTCATTAAATGTCCTCCATTTTGCAGTGTCTATTTCAGCAAACTTTTTCTCATCTCCATGCTGTGAATTAAGTAATATTTTTATAATTTAAATAAATAAATAAATAAATAAATAAATAAATAAATAAGCAAAAAAACCCAAACAAACAAATAACTACAGAAACAAATTTCATACATCATTTCATATAATATTTGACAGGCAGATTTTCTTTCATACCAATCTGAAATGAAATATTAAATATTTTCTGAAAGTTAAACCAAATGGCATGTAGTTCAGTAATTGTGTATACAAAAATCTAAATACTGTCTTTGACTTTCATTTAGAAAACATTATTAACTTTGTTCCAAGCCAGTATTTATATAAAAATAACTAATAAATATTTTACCCCAAGAATTCCTTCAGTGTTAGATAAACATTTTACAAGGTAAAGCTTTGGAACCAATGCATTTGTTTTTTTACAGAAAAATGTTATATATAAATATTTGACTCAACAATATTTAACTATTTTTATGTTGATAAATTATTTTGTACAGCTAAAACTTCTACATTAATAAATATTTCTATACAGATAAATATTTAACACTAAAAACTCTTTGAATGTTAGAACATTTACAGAAAGAGCAGTTGAACATTTTGTACAACAAGCACTAATCATTTGTATTAAAACAGTTTTGGTGCTAACCTCTGTGATTCTACAGAAGATAATTATTTCTAATAACAGCTTGTTGGTTTATTAACGTTTTACAAACCTATTTTGGAGTACCTAGCTTTTAAATAAAACTCATGTAACAAATATTTATTTGAAGTTATGTTATATTAGATCTAAATTTCTAATTTACTGAGTGACATGTAATAATAATATTATTACTTTATTTTTACCTTTTATATGAAAACTCAGCAAAATTGATATTAATCAAATAACTGAATTAAAAACCCCCAAAAAGCAATGATATTTATCACCTGGAACAAACAATATAAAATGATCTAGCTGAAAAATATAATTATGAATTGTTTATAACAATGGCTACCGTGTGTCGTATGACCAGTCTGAGAAGCAGACGGACACTTTCAGTGGGAATTCTGGGAAACGTCTGCTTCAGACAGCAGCATTCTTCTTTATGAACACGATAATCTTCTTGCTAAAACAAAACAGTTTAAAGTTCTGTAAACATGAATGACATATTTAGTTTAGATGAATAATTTACACTAAGAGACACAAAAAAATCCACATACAACAATATTTATATATATATATATATATATATATCAATGAATACACATGCAGAAACAAACACAAACATATGCACCACACATATATAAACATACATAAACAAATGCAAAAATTATGTGAAATTTCATTCAAAAAAATCTTTGCTGCCAACATCAGTATTTTTAGTCAGTAATCTGCCTCAATTAATATTTCAAAATAATATAAACTATTAATATAAAAATATTATTTAACTATTGAAAATCTGAACTGCAGCTAAAAGCAGACAATACACGTGTACATTATATAGGACTGATGAAAAGTAATTAACCCATCATAATGAACCAGGTCTTATTCTATCAGTTTCATATATGGAACAAAGAGATAAATTATGTCTAAACCCTTTTTAAACAAAATATTAAAACCTTAAATTTCTGGTTCACTCAGCTATTTTTGGCTAAAACTCCATGTTTAACACTTAAGTCGGTTAAGATCTGATTTGACGTCAAGGGTTACATACTAAAATGTCAAACCAGAGATTCTGTTATTATTCATTATTACTACTTAAAACAGTCACTATAGTCACCTTAGTCAGTAACATTGTGTCTATAACAGGAATAAGTGAGATTATTCAACATGATTAGGTATCATCTACTTTTATTTTTTTATTATTTCTATTAGGTTATTTTGTTGTTTCAATGGTATGTTTTATAACACATTTTTACCTGACACTTCACATTGCAGTAATAAACAATACCACAAGCTGAGCACTTCTTTAAACTGTTACTGCTGAAAAATAAATAAATAAATAAACAAACAAATAAATATTATTATTATTATTATTATTATTATTATTATTATTATTATTATTTTTTATTATTATTATTTCTTTTCCAGGTCATCATGACACAATTAATTTTATATCATAATAAAAAAAAGCAGCCACTAAAGTAAATAAATGAATGAATTAATTAATTAATTAAATTTAGGAAAATAAAACAAAAGACTGAAACTGAAAGACAATTAGAATTTTAAAAATTTATTAGGAGCTGAAGTCATGATTATTTGAATATTTTGGCTTAACTGTAAAATTCACCTTCAGTATTATTAATGTAAAAAAAAAGAAAATCGTTAACACTCCGCTATATCAACCAAGCCATTCTATCAAACCACAAATATATATTATTTTATTATAAAAAACAAAACAATAACAACCAAAACCCCAGTTATATCAACAAATGGAAATATTTAGGTGCTTCTTCATAAAGTGAGGAATTTACACTCATACTATGATACTTACCATTTAAAGCAGGCGTCACATCTTTTCTTTCTTTCATGTTTATTTAGTACATGAACGTATGGATCAGCTGAAACTATTAGATCTCCGCGTTTGCATGACATTGTGCAGTCAATAATAGTTCTTATTAATAAATAATAACACTATATGCTCACTCTTAAAATCTCTTAAGCGATGAACACTTTCGATTCTGTCAAAAAGGAAAACGATTTGTTAAAAAAGCCTCTTATGACGTCAAAAAAAAAAAGAAAAAAAGAAGAAAAAAAACAAAGAATACGTTTTTGTGTCTGCAGAAATTATGCTCATCCTTTTGGCTTTATTAAGCATTTTGTTTACATATCTGATTTATATTATATTTTTATTTTATTTTATTTTATTTTATTTTATATTACATATTTTCCTGATTCATTCTTACGCTGTAGTAATAATTCCGTGTGATCGCACTAGTCTTATTCTTAGTCTTTATTTATTTTTTATTATATATATATATATATATATATATATATATGTTGATATTTATTTAGTTATGTAGTTATTTATTTATTGTTTCAGGTGTTTTTAAAAGTGCTTAGAGCCAATACTAGTGTAGTATTGTCCACAGGGAGATAACTCTGATATAACTTTCAACTCTTCGATTCAATAAAACTATAAATGGTCTATGTAAACAGTTGCTTGACAACCGTTATTGTTCGCCGCTCAAATATTTACTTTTAACTTAAAATAGAACTAAATAATTAATACAAAATGGCGAAACTGTTACATATGTCGAAAGTTTTTATGGGTAGGGAAATGAAAATACGAATGGTTTCCGCCGCAGCGTCTGGTGACATATCTACTGTAAGAAAGCTTTTACGAAAGAATGTAAACCCAAATATTCTTGATGACAATGGTTATACTGCTTTGACTAATGCCTGTGCAGGTATCAGTATTAATATATTTACAGTTTTCTTTTATTTCTCTCTCATAAATATTTGTGTGTGTGTGTGTGTGTGTGTGTGTGTGTGTGTGTGTGTATAGATACATAAACACATATGTATCATAGAAACACAAGAAATAGTAACAATAATTATAAATACACTATATGTTTATATTTAAATGTGGCTACATTGACATTATAATTATCATCATGATCATCATCATCATCATCAACAACATATTGCTCTTTTGTATGTGGCTGTTGTAACACGTTTATTTATTTGTTTATTGTGTGTGTGTTGATTAAGCATGATCACTTGTGGATCTAAGTCCCCAGGATCTAACTTCTACTGTGTGCCTATGTATATCTGTATCTCTATTTATATCGATATCTATATATCTGAATCTCTATCTATATCGATATCTATATATCTGTATCTCTATCTATATCGATATCTATATATCTCAATCTATATTTATATCAATATCTATATATCTGTATCTCTATTTATATCGATATCTGTATATCTGTATCTCTATTTATATCGATATCTATATATCTGAATCTATATAATTAAGTGCCATTGCTTGGTAAACTATGGTTCACAGGATCTAACTTCCACAATGTACCTATTTCTTGTTTCTGTTCCACCAATGTTACTTGTGTCAGATGTAAAATACAATTTTTTACTGGTAACAGATTGATTTTATCTCCATCGTACAGCACATATAAATACAAATACACACAAAACACATCTACACAAACAGTAACATAATAATGGTAATAATAATAATAATAATAATAATAATAATAATAATAATAATAGGTATGGGAAACATACTTAATATAGTGATGGCAGACAAATAAATAAATAAATAAAATAATAAACAAACTAACAAACAAATAAACAAAAAAAAAAAAAAAAAAAATAAATAAATAAACAACCAAATACATAAATAAATAAATAAATAAATAAATAAATAAATAAATAAACAAGCAAACAAATAAATAAATAAATGATTTTCATTCTATATTTTTCAGGTGGTTACTTGGATATTGTCCGACTCTTACTGGAATGTGGAGCTGATCCAAACTTTACAGTTGGGTCTCATGTATCACCACTTCACCTTGCGTCTAAAGGCAAGTACATTCACACTGCCGTACAGACTGTGTGTGTGTGTGTGTGTGTGTGTGTGTGTGTGTGTGTGTGTGATTATTTTAATAGGCAGTTTGAAAGGTTCGTATTTTCATTTTAATTCCTTTTCCAAATTTCAGATTTAAAAAAAAAATTATTTTAAAATTATTTTTCGTTTTGTACTGAATTAATTATTTTATTTTATTTTGGGAGATTATTATTATTATTATTATTATTATTATTATTATTATTATTATTATTATTATTATTATTGTTGTTGTTATTTTTATTATTACTTTCAGGTAACCATACTGAAATAGTGAAATTATTATTATTATTATTATTATTATTATTATTATTATTATTATTATTATTATTCTTGTTGTTGTTATTTTTATTATTACTTTCAGGTAACCATACTGAAATAGTGAAATTGTTGCTACTGAACGGAGCTAGTAACGAAGCTGAAACCAAGTCGACAGTTCGACCGATTGATTTCAGCAAATATTATTCAAATTCTTGGGACGTTATGAGACAAACACAAAATGGCGTCGAACCCGTTCTTGCGGACGAGATCAGAGATACGCCGATAATTCCCGCCTATGCCATTCCAAAAGTTGATAGTAAAACTAAAGTAAAGAAAGGCAAAAAGGGAAAGAAAGGAGGAAAGAAGGGGAAGAAAGGAAAAAAGAAAAAGAAGTAGAAATTTGCTACGATCAAATCTTTAAACGTATTTATGGTGCTAGCCATTGTGCTGTTATTACATTAGTTTCCACTGTTTACTGTCTAGTCTTATAGAGGGCGCTGAAACAAGAACGGTAACTTTCGACAACTACAGCAAGTATTATGCACTGGTGAATCTTACACAGTGTTTAGAGAAATGATGGATTCAGACATAGTTTCAGTGTAGTGATTATACGAAAATACATTGTTATAATAATTATGTCAAACGTTTCCTTAGTGCTGTAATAAATCACGTGATAGTTTTTCCGCAGAAGATTTTTTTCTCAACTCAGGGATCGATCATTTTACGTCATCTACTAACATTTTCGTATTAAACATTAACAGCGGAAAGTCTATTTAATATTTACAGAAAATAAAATAAATAACACTGAACACAGAATTTATAAGTTGCGGATTTTCCAGCTTATATTAAAATTCGGCCCTGCAGTGTAAAGAAGAAGAAAAAAACTCGCCATTACTGGCCACAGCGCATATTACTTGCCAAAGGTTTTTTCACGCCTTGGGAAAAGTGATTCATAATTTCGTTAAGTTTTCAGAAATAAACATTTTTTTTGTTAATATGTTATATCTAACAGATATACACTTGGTAAAGAAACATTTGTTATACGTCTACCAAGTTTAGATGTGTTTTTATTTTTTAATATTTAAATTTGTTTCGTAATTTTTAATTATTTTATTTTAGCCTATGTTTATATTGAATAATGTTATAATATTAATCATGTTTAATATAACTGCTCATAGTTTCAGAGCGATTATAGTAAATGTTTATAAAGGATATCGTTTCTTTTTTTTTTTTTAATTTTTGTTATTTAATGTATTTTTCGATGTTGTTTTTATTTTGAAGTATAACTAGTTTTAAATATATGTTGTCACATTTTATTGTTAGAAAGTGATTGCAGGAAGGGAAGTACAGAATGAAAAATGCGTGCATGTTTTTCTTTTGTATGTGTGTTTCTGTGTGTGTGTGTGTGTGTGTGTGTGTGTTCATTCTTTTCCTGTTCTTTGACACATTCCTCTACAGACTAATACATTGTTATTGATATATCTTGAAATTGTTCACTGACATTTTTTATATTTTTATATTTTTTTACTTTTTTTCTCTCTGTCATAAAATATTCGATTAGAATTTTCACTTATCTTTGTAACAACTATTTCTAGATTTATATATATATATAAAAAAAAAACCATTAAAATTTATTATATTATTTTATTTTATTTTATCTTATTTGTTTTAGTTTTATAATCGGTTAAAAATATTTTCTATACATCTAAGTAACTATTATTTGTTGTACAGATTTCTCTCTCTCTCTCTCTCTCTCTCTCTCTCTCTCTCTCTCTCTCTCTCTCTCTCTCTCTCTCTCTCTCTCTCTCTCTCTCTCTCTCTCTGAAGAACAATCCAAAAAGTATTATTATTTATATATTCTAATTTTTTATTTTAATACTGGTTTACATGATCAGCATTTTCCGAAGAGAAATATTTGTAATTTGATATCTTTAGCAAGAAGATTAATAGTGTATTGTTTGATTAGAATTATAATTTGTAATTAGCTATGGTATTTGACCTGCATTCAAACCAGTGATTTCGCGGTGTTTTTCTGCATCAAGGGGCATATCCAGAAATATATGGGGAACATACTCACCCTTCAACATATAATAATAATAATAATAATAATAATAATAATAATAATAACTGTAATAATAATTATAATAATACTAATGATAGTGATAATAATAATAATAATAATGATGATAATAATAATAATAATAACTGTAATAATAATTATAATAATACTAATGATAGTGATAATAATAATAATAACGATAATGATAATAATAATAATAATAACTGTAATAATAATTATAATAATACTAATGATAGTGATAATAATAATAATAATAATAATACTTATAATAATACTGATGATAATGATAATGATAATAATAATAATAATAATAATAATAATAATAATAACTGTAATAATAATTATAATAATACTAATGATAGTGATAATAATAATAATAATAATAATAATAATAATAATAATAAACTGTCACACTGTACTGATTGCCGTACTAAACCTGTACAAACTGTCAACCTTATCGGTAATTCGAGGACATTCTGTGTTTAAGATGAGGATAAACGTAATCGTTATCCATTGCTATTTATAATTACATAACCGCCCTACATACAACAAACAGATCCTCCCACAATCTTTGCTTGAAAACGATTCACAGTTGCTTTAAAACGTCATAATTCAAGAATCATTTGAACATTAAGACTCAAGGTAGGTTTCTTTCCCTCGCGCGCGCTCGCGCGTTGTTGTGTGTGTGTGTGGAGATATTTGTATATATTTATATGTGTAATACGTGTATTTATGTATACTATATGTATGCATTCATGTATGTATGTATTTACTTTCTAAATTTGTTTTTCTTTATCCATTTTGTCATCTACTGTTTTAAAATTAGCCATCCTGAAACTCGTGGACAAACTATAAATACATTAGATATCAAAAGTCAATTTCTAGGTCAAGAAAGGTCAAACTCATCCTTTATAATCAATTTGTAACAACACGTTCACGTCTTTCTAATTTATTTATAATACTATCGAATAATGTCTTTAATAGCTTAATATTGTATTCAAAATAAATAAATGAATAAATATTATTATTTCTACTAATTTACAGGTGGATATTTCGATATGGAACAAATCTGCTTGATCCTGAAGTTTAATTTCTTATGTTTTTATTCAGTAGATATTTGACTTGATGCAAGTTTAGTTCTTGTACATTTTACTTCAGAGACTAAAAAGCAGACGATACAAAAATTAATTTGGTTACGCGTATATAATGTTCTTTTGTAATAATAATAATAAGATATAATTTATAATAATAATAATAATAATAATAATAATAATAATAATAATAATAATAATAAATAGAAAATTTAATTTTTCTTTTGCGCTTTTGATTAAATTATATTTTATGTCTGTGTGTGTGTGTGTGTGTGAGAGAGAGAGAGAGAGAGAGAGAGAGAGAGAGAGAGAGAGAGAGAGAGAGAGAGAGAGAGAGAGAGAGAATAATTACATAATAGTGTATTTCTAGAAATACAGTGAGGCTCTTTTTTTTTCTTATTTGTTTGTTTTTTGTTTGTTTGTTTGTTTGTTTTCTTTATTTCTTAATTTCTTCATTTTGTTTTAGTTATTTTTGTTCTTTATTTTTTCTTTTTTTTTTTTATTTTTTTTTCCAGTATGAGACTTTATTTGGTTTATTTTGGAAATAAAAATAAATATAAATTTATAATTAATTCAAGGTTTCATTCGAAATTCAGAAGTCATTATTATCATCATCATCAACATTTATTTATTTATTTATTTATTTATTTATTTATTTATTTGCTTGTTTATAGAACTGGTAGCTCTTTCTAAACTGAATTTCGAACCAGCAAACTGTAATGGCCGACAGAAAACAGTTACTAATAATCGACACAGACGCGGGAATAGATGACGCTCAGGCCATTTTGATGGCAATGTCTTCAAGCCACGTGGAAATCATTGCTCTGACGACAGTTACCGGAAACACCCGATCTAAACAAGTTGGGAGAAATTTGTTACGCCTGTTACGAGAAGCTGGTCATCTTGATGTTAGTATAATTTCGATTACGAGGCTTGCTTTGAATTTAATATATATATATATTCTTCTATTTTTTTCTTCTTTTTCTTCTATTTTATTTTCTTCTTTGTTTATTAGTTAGTTATTTAGTTTGTTAAGCTGGCTGATGATTGTAAAATAAATAGAAAACTGAAATTTGGAAACTTAACCTTAAATAGCATATGGACGTATGTATGTGTGTGTGTATAAAATGTGTTTCTGTATGTGTGTGTGTGTGTGTATTGTCTGCTGTGTGTTTGTGTATGTATATGTAGGCGTGTGTTTCTGTCCATATATATATATATATATATATATGTGTGTGAGTCTGCGTGCAAAATAAATAAACATAAAACGAGAGAGAGAGAGAGAGAGAGAGAGAGAGAGAGAGAGAGAGAGAGAGAGAGAGAGAGAGAGAGAGAGAGAGAGAGAGAGAGAGACCTGTCTTAATTAGTTCTCTTATTTGATAAAATGATTTGTTTTCCTCAGATTCCTGTTTACGTCGGATGTGACGAAATGTTAATGGGGTGGAAGAAACCACCCGACATCAACTACCACGGCACTGACGGTTTTGGCGACGTCTTCGACTCGAATCCATCAGACGACGTTCTGATTAAAAAAGAACATGGCGTGCAAGCTTTACTGAACTTATCAAAAAAGTATCCAGGCAAGAGATTTCTGAAAAAAAGATTATTTACTTACTATATTAATAAATTAGTAATAGCAAAAATACTAAAATCGTAAAAAATGCACACAAAGATAATTCCCTGTTTAAACAAGGATGCTGTTTATTCAGACTTTAAAATTATCTAACATCCATGACACAGGCATATATTTTAATTATTATCATTATTGTTGTTGTTGTTGCTGCTGTTGAACATTATGATCATCATAAACATAATTTGTACCATTAGTATATTACATTTTTCTTAACAAATATACATTATTATTATTGTTGTTATTATTCTCATTGTTGTTTTGTTGATGTTGTTGTTATAAAACGTAGAGACCCTTCCAAAATAGACACAGCATTTTTTCTTTATATATATATATATATATATATATATATATACATATACATATACATAGGTATATGTATATATATATTATGTCGTTGCTTTCAGAATATTCTCTATTTGAATAAAACAAGAATACAAAGATATAAAATGAAAATTAACATAATTACTTGTAAGGAATGTTTATATATATATATATATATATATATATATGAATGTAGGTGACGTCACTCTAGTTGCTTTAGGACCACTCACGAATGTTGCTATTGCAATCAGATTAGATCCAGGATTTGGTAAACGTCTTAGGAGCTGTTACATAATGGGAGGAAATTACCACGGTTCGTGTTACGAAAATTCTTCTTCTTCTTTTTCTTTTTCTTATTGTTATTGTCGTTGTCGTTCTTGCTGTTGTTATCGTTACTGTTGTTTTGGTCATTGTTAACACTGTTCTCATTATCTGATAATGAACTAAGATAACATGAAATGTACAAAGCATTGTCACTAATCTGGAATAGTTAATTATTAGTAAATATTTTGACTCCCAAAAATCATTAATTATAATTTTGTTGCTACATTCTTTAATTCCTGTTAATAAGTTAAACCCGTTTTTTTGTGTGTGTTTATTTACTTATTTTTAATATGCTTTTGAATTCTTCCTGAAATGAATGTGCGTATTTTTCGTCTTCATCTAACATTTGATTAACATAATGGTGTTCACGTGCACGTCATTTATTCCAGTGGCGGGTAATGTGACGTCATATGCGGAATTCAACTTTCACAGTGACCCGGAAGCAGCTCAGATAGTCCTCAGTGACCTCGGTTGTCCAATCACAATAGCTTGTTGGGATCTGTGCGTCAGTAATTCGTTTCCATGGGTACGTGAAACAGTCCTTGTGTTTTTGTGTTTATTTTATTTTATCTAATTATTAATATTATTTATTTATTTATGATTATTATTACTACTACTACTACTACTACTACTACTGCTATTATTATTTTCAGAGTTGGTATGAAGAACTTGTTAATAAGCCAACAAAGATCGCTCAGTTTATGAAAACAGTGGAACGGAAAACAATTGAAACATTTTACGAAGGTGACGGACATTTGATCAAAAACGATAAAAACGATGATGAACACGATCTCGATTGTTCTCAGCTAAAGAAAGGATACCTCCTGGCGGATCAGTACGCAATGGCGGCCGCCTTGAATGATGACGTCATAACAGCCAGGAAATCGGCGTCTGTGAAAGTGGACACAGGAAATAGCGACACCAGGGGTCGGATGGAGGTGGACTGGAATGAGCACCAGAACGAGGCTGGCAGCGTATCTATAATATTGTCGGTAGATATGTCTGAAATTAAGCGTATGTTAGAAGAAGCTTTTGCTATCAAGTGAAATAGATGATCGTTTTCAGGTGAAATGCTTCAAGTTGGTTTGTGACATCTAGCAACACAGAAATTTAGATATAACAGATGGAAATAACAAAAAGCAGATGTAAGGAGCTATTGACTGTTTAAACCATTTATTATATTTTGCTGTAATTTGGTTTACAGTTCACACACACACACACACACACGCAAAAAAAAAGAGAAAAGAATAAAACGAAGAAAGGAAATTAAAAAGTCCAACCAACTAAAGCATGAAATAAATGTATTATTCTACATATTATCGAGTGTTTGTTTGTTTACACCTAAGTATCGTATCTATAAGTCTTTATTTTACTTTTTGTTCTTTCGTTTTTTTTGTTTTTACAATTTTCATTTTTTTATTGCATTTTATTATTATTATTTTTATTATTATTATTATTATTATTATTATTATTATTATT
Source organism: Chrysomallon squamiferum (assembly GCA_012295275.1). Taxonomy (NCBI): domain Eukaryota; kingdom Metazoa; phylum Mollusca; class Gastropoda; order Neomphalida; family Peltospiridae; genus Chrysomallon; species Chrysomallon squamiferum. The sequence goes on along the minus strand of CM022672.1, from coordinate 34,156,380 downwards.
ATTATTATTATTATTATTATTGTTACCAACTACAAATAAGAAACCGTTAAATCCATGTCAGAAACCACAAACTACAAACAACAAACGAAAAACAGTCAACTTCAAAAACAAACGGTACTACTACTGCTACTATACTACTAGTACTGCTATTATTATTATTTAGCAACATTTATTATTATTATTGACTATTATTATTGTTATTCTGCTATTATTATTGTTATTATTATTATCGTTATGGTTATTATTATTACTACTGCTGCTACTGCTACTACTCCTAATACTACTACAATTATTAATGTTATTGTTTTTTTTTAATTATTATTGTTGTTATTGTTATTATTATTATTATTATTATTATTATTATTATTATTTTTATTAACTTTTTTGAAGAGGAATAATATCAGCTGATACTGAAATTGTTCCTTGGATCTTAGTCTTTTCAAGTAATTATGTGGGTAAGTCTGAGTTATTTAATTTAAGGTTACGTTAAACCTGTCACGTGACAAATACTAAGCAGACTTCACATAACTGGGTAACGTACCTGGTCATGATATAAAATACATCATGGCTAAAAGAAACCAATGAATGAATGAATGAATGAATGAATAAAATATTTGTGCACATATGTTCACAGAGTAATTTTAAACTTGGATACTTTTAAGACAAGGAATTTAAAAAATAAATTACAAATGGAGGCTAAATTCAGGATCTATCTATCTATATATATATATATATATATATAGAGAGAGAGAGAGAGAGAGAGAGAGAGAGAGAGAGAGAGAGAGAGAGAGAGAGAGAGAGAGAGAGAGAGAGAGAGAGAGAGAGAGAGAGAGAGAGAGAGAGAGAGAGAGAGAGAGAGAGAGAGAGAGAGAGAGAGAGCACAAAAGGCTCTATATCAAAAACACTTTAGAAATATGATTTTTAAAGTATCCAGAAAGATGTATCTAACATTAGTCATTCGAAATAATAAAAAAAAAAAGCATTAGAAGAGAAAACAAAACTGGTTAATTGATACAATTACCAAGTCAATGGTCTGTGTCAATTGTAATTGCGATATTTTCCTGAGATAACTGAGATAAAATATTGCCGAAGTCAGATGTCTTATGCATATGTATGTGTGTGTGTGCGTGTGTGTGTGTGTGTGTGTGTGTGTGTGAGAGAGAGAGAGAGAGAGAGAGAGAGAGAGAGAGAGAGAGAGAGAGAGAGAGAGAGAGAGAGAGAGAGAGAGAAATTAATCAGATTCCACTAGCAGGCCGTCGTCCTGGCAACTTTATGACGTCACGTGTACAAAGAACGGGTCAATGGGGACCTCTTGATTCCTACAGCATGATGCGATCATGAAAGAATCAACAGCCTAAAAGAAGTACAGTATTTTTATAAATGTAACAGACTAGACCGAGAGAGAGAGAGAGAGAGAGAGAGAGAGAGAGAGAGAGAGAGAGAGAGAGAGAGAGAGAGAGAGAGAGAGAGAGAGAGAGAGAGAGAGAATAAACAAGACTATCATCCATTAAACTTATTCGAATCTGTTGCTAACGATTTTTAAACACCATTACAATATTGTTAGACAGCAGGTTACTTTTAAAATCTTATTCGTGATTCATTCATATATCAGTTTATTTATTTATTTATACAGTCATTCTTTCAATTATTTACATATTTATTTAGATTTTTTATTGAATTATTTATTTATTTATTCATTCATTCAATTATTTTGTTTTGTCTTTTTGTTCCCCAAAAAAAGAAAGAAAGAAAAAAAAAAAGAAATTCTGTTACTCAAACTTTTGTCTTTTCTTTTGTAGATAACAATCTTTTGCCACTGATGCTGTAAGTAAAACTGATAATTCTATAAAACTGTCACATAATCGTGTTATATTCACATTCACTAGTAAAACACAAATGTACACAAACAGATACATGCATACGTACATAGATCAAACATACACACTCTCACAGAAGCACACGCACAAGGACACACACATACACACATACACACACACACACAAACAGAAATATAGCTTTAAAAAAAGCCGAAAGCTTTTTACAATTTCCTGACAAAGCACACGATTCTCCAAAGACATGGTTACTGGTATTAAAAATGTCAGTAATCTACAAGGACAGATGATCCTTTACTTTCCTCACACAGTTTTTCTAATCGCTTCTTCATGGCTGATCGTTTTCGCTGAATCTAATCTATCGTTTCTCCTTACTGAATTTATCCAGTCCACTTTCTAATATCTCCCCTCTCAGTGAATTCCACATCCAAATGCAATAATTAAATACAGGATTATTTACAATATTTTAAAATTTATTTACGTTATAGGTAAAAACTGCTGCACATATTAACTTGATATTTTGGCATATAACGGTCAATACTCATGTCTTAATTATTATTCTGTTATTATTATTATTATTATTTGTTGTTGTTGTTGTTGTTTTTCTTCTTCTTCTTCTTCTTCTTATTATTATTAATATTAGTAGTAGTAGTAGTAGTTGTGCTACTACTACTACTACTAATAATAATAAGAAGAAGAAGAAGAAGAAGAAAAAGGACAACAAATTATAATAGAATAACTAGTAGTAGTAGTAGTAGTAATATTTTAATTTTATTATTATTTTATTGTTATTGTCAATATTTTTATTTACACTATTATTATTGTTGTTGTTATTATCGTTATTATTATTATTTATTGTTATTATCATTATTATTATCATTACTGTTATTATTGTTATTATTATTTATTATTATTATTATTATTATTATTATTATTATTATTAAGATCATATTATTATTACTATTATTTATCGTTGCTGTTACTGTTGTTGTGGTTGTTGTTATCGTTGTTGTTGTTGTTATATTTCAGGATGATGATGAGCGGGGGTGGAGGTGAAGGTATGATGCCGATGATGATGATGATGATGATGAATAGCGGGGGCAACATGCATCCCATGATGCTGCCGCTTTTGATGGAGATGATGCAGTAAATAAACAAAATAACAATAAAAACAAACAAAATAATGTTTTGGGGTATGTGGTACATCATGATTTTGCATGTACATGGTATACAGATTTTTCTTTTTTGAAAATTATTATTATTATTATCACTATTATTTGTTGTTGCTGTTATTATTATTATTATTATTTTTATTATTTGTTATTATTATTATTATTATTATTATATTTTTATTATTTTTTATTATTATTATTATTTGTTATTATTATTATTATTATTATTTTTATTATTATTATTATTATTATTATTATTATTATTATTATTATTATTATTTTTTTTTTTTCTAATCGACTGAATCATTGTAACACATTTGCTGAAAGAAAATAAAAATGGCCGACGTCTCTTATCATTGATGAAACCATTGATTGAGTGGACATTTGTATTACTCTCTCTCTCTCTCTCTCTCTCTCTCTCTCTCTCTCTCTCTCTCTCTCTCTCTCTCTCTCTCTCTCTCTCTCTCTCTCTCTCTCTCTCTCTCTCTCTCTCTCTCTCTCGTCCCACTAACACTTTCACACATTAAACCAATTACAGAAATAAGAATTATTCCGTATCAGGACATGAAATCTTCATTTACAAAGACCATGTAAAATGTCTTTGTTTGTGTATCTCCTTCGTGTGTCTGAAAGCAGGTATGCGCGGAAATATTTGTTTCCGTGTGTAATACCTTTATAAGCAATGTCTGAAAAGAATATGTAATATAAACCAAGATAAAAATATGAGTACAAGGCAGGGAAATGAATATAACAGAGAGAAGAAAAAAAGAAAAAAAAAGATTTACGAGCCGAAGAAGGGGCAGCCTTATTCACTACGTGACAAATCTTAATTTTAATTTTTCATTTTTATTTATTATTTTATTTTATTTTATTTTAAGTTTTATTTTTATTTATTTATTTCTGTATTTGTTTACTATTTTGTTTTACTTTATTTTATTTTTAATTTAAAAAAAAAAAAAAAATTTTATTTTTTTATTTTTTAGTTAGTTAGTTAGTTAAAAAAAAAAAAACTAGCGTAAACAAATACTAATTCAGTTGTTGATTTTGATTTATTTAGTTAGTTAATTAGAAAATGTAACAATCAAATGCAACTCAAATGGCGGGAAAAATAACATAGCAGACGGCAAACGATTTCGGAGTTCCACCATTTTGAAACAAAAATTTCTGGTGTACAGTATTCAGGTTGAAAAAAAGAAAAAAGTAACCCCCCCAAAAAAACAACAACAAAATAACGTTAAATTAAAAAGGTTTATCAACTAAAAGTACAAAAGCAAAATGAAAGCAAATAACAGCTACACCCATAAAAATAACTATTAACACAATGATGATAACAAATGGAAAATATAAGAAGCGGAGATGAGTGATTTCTGGTGATCAGTCATCTGTTAATGATAAATGTGTGACACTTCTGTTCACAAAACAATTAAACATTCTGATGTAGCACAAGACATATTACTTATTATTTATCCCGAAAGTTTTTTTTTTTTTTTTTTTATAACTGTTGTAATAATGATTTTGTTGTAGAAATACATGTTCATATATCACTGCACTTTAAGTATATTATGTATAATACAGTCTGTATATAATAGTCATTTATCTCATTGCATATAGATTCATAACGCTTTCTATAATACAGTCTGTATATAATAGTCATTTATCTCATTGCATATAGATTCATAACGCTTTCTATAATACAGTCTGTATATAATAGTCATTTATCTCATTGCATATAGATTCATAACGCTTTCTATAATACAGTCTGTATATAATAGTCTTTTATCTCATTGCATATAGATTCATAACGCTTTCTATAATACAGTCTGTATATAATAGTCATTTATCTCATTGCATATAGATTCATAACGCTTTCTATTTCAGTATTAAATCCATTAAGGTTTCACGTCACAGTTCTAAAGTTCCATGATATTCAGTCATTTCTGGAGCCCGTTTTAGCAGATAATTTTCAAATTAAACTTTCCATAGTTAATATCTTCAGTCGAGACAAGCCTGTCATTATTTTAGAATAAATAATCTCGTAAAACTGAGTTAACAGAATATTTTAACCACAAGCGTGTATGAAAATATGTTACAAAACTCACATTTGTCTAGTAACACTTTTATAAAAGATAACAACGGCTTGATGTAGATTCTTCATGATTTTAGTAACAAGTGATCACGTCAACTGATTTAGCAGAATACTGACCCAAATATATATACACACACACACACACACACACACATATACATACATACATACATACATACATACATACATACATACATACTAGACTCTTTTTGAAATGAGGCAAATACATGATTGATGTCTGATGTCGTTGAAGTCAGTTATGTTTTTCATCGCAACGACGTCGGTAGACTTAAAACGTTAACCGCAGACACAAACGAATTCATTCAGTGGATACCGTTTCTATCACAATAGAGATTTACATTTTATATTTTTTAAATAAAATCTTCGCATTAAAAAAAATAATAAAGAAGTAAATTCGAAAAAAGAAATTGTCAGTTTGGGTTTGGAGTGTTTTCACATGGAGAAACACTTTCTAGATAACCACTGTTATTTTCTTCAGTAGACTTTGCTCGATCAGCGTAAATGTTTTAAAACGTTTTAAATCTCTGATACGGACTGAATTTTCCACGCAATGGAGTCTAAAAAAATCCCTTGTGGAGCCCCTCTTGGATTAAAGGGTCATAAAAGTGCATCACCCCTGATGACGTCATTTGCCAAATTCTTCTCTCACTTTCAGTACGCTCGGCAGTCAGTCGACGATGCTGAAAAATCTTTGATTTTTACTTTTAATCCTAGCAACTGCACCACGGCATCACAGCTTTCGTATTCAAGTACAGGTTTAAAAAAACGTTAAAAATGTAAAATGCTTCAAAGGGATTTGAAATATAAGCATTTTTTTTTTTTTAATAACGGTGATACATAGTAGAGCTGTTTGAAACGACCACTACTACAAATAAAAAAATAAAAAAAAAAAAAAAAAAAAAAATAAAAAATAAAAAAAAAAAAAAAAAGAAGACTATTACTAGATCACAGAAACTACAAGCAGACGCTATGCATATTTGCATATTTTGATGTGTAGATAAAACAGATTTTTAAGGAAATAATTTAAATAATTTTTTTGCTGGTATTTCTACAGGACAATACTGGCTGAAGCTAAATTGGTTGTGTTTTACTATCATGCGAGTTTTCATCTTTGTGTTTTGTTTGCTTTCTTTGATCTCAGATAATTCTCGTAGATTTCGTAAGAATTTAGACAGCAGTTTAATAAAACTCAAGATATAACAAATCTTTAAAGAAAAAAACGGGACTAACATTAATGTAATTTTATCTGAATCGCTAAAGAAAGATTCATTCTAGATCGAATTTGGCAAGTACTAAACCATAACCTCGCATCCTGTTTATTTGAGACATATTCACAAACAATTTCATTGTAATCATCTCTCTCTCTCTCTCTCTCTCTCTCTCTCTCTCTCTCTCTCTCTCTCTCTCTCTCTCTCTCTCTCTCTCTCTCTCTCTCTCTCAAATTCACCATGTTAAATGTTCTAGCTTCAAACGGAATTCTACACGAAAAAGAACATCTAACTCCGGGAAAGTGTTTCCCTGGTGACGTCACTGTTCTACTGGACTCTGGGAAGACTGTAAAAATGAAAACTTGTTACAGGACAAAAGATTCTCTTTGGTACGTCACTTGTCTGAGATTTTTAAAATTATTTTCTTTATACGCACCTCTGTAACGAAACTGAACCAATTTCAGATTTGCCTTCAAGATGCAAAATGACGAATTCAAAACAATCTACATATCTCTGCTAAAACAGAATCAGGTTTTACAGGTTTTTTATTTTTTTTTTTTTTTTCACGTCTGTTATAACCTATTGCAGAAAACCAGAATATCTCTTAGAAGAAACAGAAAATGCAACATTCAAGTGTAAACCAAATCTAGAAAATAGCTTTTTCATCGTTCTGATAATCCATACATTTTTCTTTAATTTTGTTTTTAAACAACACACACGCACACACACACACACACACACACACACACACACACACACACACACACACACACACACACACACACACACACACACACACACACACACACACACACACACACACACACACAGGGTGGTTTAAACGTAGGTGGACAGTATATAGACTAGTGTTAGGGTTATATTATTACAATGGTTTTCATTATAACAATGGTATTTGTGCTATATTATTTATAACTACAACTAATATTTCTTTTCAGATAATTGTATATCTAATCTCAAAATAAATGTTACCTTTTACTTGCCAACTACTTTTGAACCACCCTGTGTATGTGTGTGTGTGTGTGTGTGTGTGTGTGTGTGGTGGTGTGTGTGTGTGTGTATATATACAAAAACACACACGCACATAGTCATGATGGTTTTCCACCTTTTTGCTAAACGCAAACATTTGCTTTTACTAATACATTAATTTCTGATGATATTAAAACTGATTCCAGTGATATATTAATAAATTAAAAACTGTTCTCTTTATTTCAGCACGAAACGGAAAGCGAGTATTTTCTGAAGTCAGAACATTTTCCCATCGACAACCAGAATCAAATGTGACATTTGTGACTCTGATTACAGAACAAGGCCGTCGACTTTCTCTCTCCGAGTTACACGTTGTGTTTACCTCAGCAAATACAACCAACATGGAACCCAAGTTTGTTTTGTTTTGTGTTTTTTCCTATTTTTATTCCCATACTCATCTTAAAGTCATTACATCTACGTAATGAGCTTCGTATTTTGTTTTAATATTTAGTATCAAAAACATTTGAGATTCCAAAGCCATCATTTTAAAACATTTAGTATTTAGGTGATTATTTATTGAACACAGAAAGCTGCTCAGCTGATGTCTGTCCAGAACGAGTTGTACAAACATTTCTTTCAAACCAACAAGGTAATCATGTATAATCAGACATACACACGGATACACAACACACACAGACATTCAGACATTAAATAATGTATAATCACACATACACACGAATACATAACACAGACAGACATTCAGAAATTAAATCATGTATAATCACACACACACACGAATACACAACACAGACAGACATTCAGAAATTAAATCATGTATAATCACACACACACACGAATACACAACACAGACAGACATTCAGAAATTAAATCGCCTTTCATTTGACAGATCTAGTAATAAATGCCTGCAGTGTGATAATCTTTTTTTTTTTTTATCGATGTCATTTCTGACTACACTTCTCATCATCGTGACGTCATAAACGTAGCACATTTTTAAATTCTGCAGAATAAAATAAAAAAGAAAAAGAATAAAAAATAAAAAATAATAATAGTGTAGAAAAGAAATCGTCTTCCAGTTGATAAATTTAGTAATAAATGTCTTCAGTTTTTTAATGCATTTAGTTATAAATGTCTTCAGTTTTTTTGACAGACGTCATTTCAGCTCTACCTATGTTTTGTACATGAAGAGAAATTTTCCACATCTGGACCCTCAATAAACTTGAATATTCCGTCAAATCGGAACAGTTCGTAAAATGATTTTAAAATCTAAATCAGCGGCACAGAAAGCAGCTTTCCAAACCACACATTTCAACATTGTCCTGTTCAGCTGACAGAGGTTTATATATAAATTAACAATTTAAAATAATAATATGAAACTGTCTTTGTGTTTCTAATGTCACATTATTAATAACTTAAGCAGTCAGTAGTACATGACATTTCAGTCTTATATGTTTTGCTAATGAGATGTAAATATAGACATTGTTCTACTGTGATGTAAATATAGACATTTAGCTAATGTGATGTAAATATAAACACTTCGTTGCTGTAAAAACAGACATTTCGTTGCTGTAAAAACAGACATTCCGTTACTATAATGTAAATATAGACATTTTGCTACGTGATAAAAATATAGACATTTTGTTACTGTGATATAAATATAGACATTTTGTTACTGTGATGTAAATATAGACACTTTGTTGATGTAAAAACAGACATTCTGTTACTAGAATGTAAATATAGACATTTTGCTACGTGATAAAAATATAGACATTTTGTTACTGTGATATAAATATAGACATTTTGTTACTGTGATGTAAATATAGACACTTCGTTGATGTTTAAAAGACATTCTGTTACTAGAATTTAAATATAGACATTTTAAACTAAAAATATAGACATTTTGTTACTGTGATATAAATATAGACATTTTGTTACTGTGATGTAAATATAGGTACTTCGATGATGTAAAAACAAACATTCTGTTACTGGAATGTAAATATAGATACTTCGTTGCTGTGTAAACAAACATTCTGTTACTAGAATTTTAGACATCTTGTTAGTAAAAATAAAACATTTTGTTATTTTATATTGAGAGTTTAAATAGGATTTATAAATATCTTCTCTCTTTGACTTGTGCGATAAAATAAAGTGTTTTCTGTCTCGCAAATGAAATGTGTGCGTCATGTGTATAAAACTGAGAATTTAGTGTGTGTGAATGTTTTTGTGTGAGTGTTGAAAGGAAACAATGCAGTTAATGTTTTTACCATATTTTTTAAAAAAGTATTTATTATTATATATTGATATATTTAAATATTTACAATTATCTTACCTTTGAAACTTATATCTTTTCTTAATTTTCAAAAAGCAAAGAAAGAAACACCATGATATAAAACATATAAAATTCCATATTTCAATGTTTTTCTTATTTTATAAACCTTAATATACATTAAAAACCAACAAAAGGTTGTTTATCTATTTTCTAAAAAATCTTGATATTATATATATATATTTTATTTACGATGTCTTTTTTTATGAAATTTATATACATTTTAAAAAAATATGACTATTTCGTATTATTGTTTGAACTGCCTAGTGAATAAATAAAATAATAAATACAAACAAGAAATAATACAGTAATTTAATATTTTTATTTAAAAAAAAGAAAAGAAATAGTAATAATAAAGAGACACGTGCTGATTATAATATACGATAACTTCACTAACACTAAATACATTTACATCATTTCACGAATGTTAACAATAGCTTTGCCTGGATCAAATACTGCATTAAACACGACATAAGCGAAATAACTCTCTTTTACGTTAACAAAATTACAACAAAGGCTGAGTCTCCATAAACACATAAACTGATCACTACGTCAAAGCGATACAGCGATATCTGAAACTTTAAAAACAGTTTTATATTGATGAGTCTTTTTTTGTTGATGGCCTATAATTTATTTTTTAAATTAATAATTTTTATAACCACTACTTTCATTTCAAAACAGCAACATCTAGAACAATTCAACACAAACTTAATGCAGATTTATTATTTTAGTGTTATACTAACAAAAATAAATATGATATTATTTCCAAATAATATCTTATTTTTGAACTGGTACTGGAAACAAATAATCAGCTTTTTTAAATTATTATTATTATTATTATTATTATTATTATTATTATTATTTGTCTTGTTGTCTTCTTTGACGTCGTTACTGTTTTGATTTTTTCTGCATTTTCTGATTGTTGTTGCTGTCTTATTCTTGTGAGAAGTTTGTATTTGTGGTTTATTTTTATTATTATTATTGCTGTTGTTGCTGTTGTTGGTGCGGGTGATCAAGGTAATGTCTTATTCATAACACTGAAATAGTATTTAATCGGTGATCTTATTCTAATGCTTACTACTGCTACTACTACTGCTACTACTACTACTACTATTACTACTACTACTACTATTTTCTGTGGTTATTACTTATTCTTATTACAAAATATATTATTTCTATTGTAATTATGAAATGACTTGTTAATTTTTCTTAAAAAGTGTGGAGGTGGAGAAAGGCCGAAAAAAAAAAAAAAAAAAAAAAAAAAAAAAAAAAAATAACAACAGATAAATATATATTTAGTTTCGACAACTGATAATTAACATGACATACGAAATAAAGGAAAATTAATTACGTTCTTATTTTCGCCACAGTTATGTAGGAATTTTATTTTTAAAATAATTTTAATTTGTCAAACTCTTTGTAGAAAATGTAAAATCGATTTTACAATTAAAAAAACAACAACAAATAAATAAAAATAAACTGGGAGTAGCAAGGACCAAAAGGAACGATAACTCGTAAAGGCACAAATTTCGTCAACGGCTTTAATGGGTACAAACTACACCTTAATGTTCTTTTCTGTTGTTGAACATTGCCAACTAAAAAAGTTAATACATTAATCTTTAACAAATTATAATCTAACTTTATTATGCACGCATTTGCAAAAAAAAGTAATCAAGAAAAGCTGTATTATTCAGGCTGTTTTTCTCTATTTTAAATGAAAAAAAAATCCCATTATATATTCTTATGAAGTTTCAGATATAACTATTTATAATTTAAACTAATTTTAGATTATATTTCGATAGCTTCCCTTTGTTATACTGGAAGAATGTTATACTGCTGGAAGAATATTTAAAAAAAAAAAAATAAATAAAAAAAAATAATAATAATAATAATAATAATAATAATAATAATAATCTAAAAATAAATGAACACGATGTATTATTGAAAATATAAGAAAGAAAGAAAAAGAAATATCACTAAGTACGTCGAGTGAAATCATGTGACCTATTTCCAGCAGTTTCATTGGTGAGTTCGTACAAAATCCACTTTATCAGAAACACGTTTGCAACCATAAACAGAATAACGACGTCCGTTTTCTTGCTCAGTGAAAATTAATTCATTAATAACTTGCTGTATTGTGTCTTGCGTTTGCTTCTCGCGCTTCACGAGCAAATCATGCTTAATGCAGTCGACCACGTGTTCCTCTTCAAGCGGTAGAAACGGCACGAAGACGATCCGTCTTTTTCGCCTGATAAATTTAGCATACCACTCGTTGTCCGTTTTAGAGAATTCGAAATCAATTCGTGACAATCTTCTTCTCGGTAATTTTGTTGTGAAAACAACATTATTTATGTGCAGCGACCTGCTATTTCCAAGCAACAGCACAATAATAGGAACGTTTTTCTTGTTCGAAAAATAATCGAGATATTTTAGGATTTCTTCCATCACGGCGTCCGAAAAACGTTCCACTTCATCCAGAATGACGATGTTAACGTGACATTCGGCAACTGTCGACATAATTCGTCGCTTTACGTTGCTGGCGTAGTCGCCTGTTAGTTCTCTGTACGTTGCATCTGTCTCAGCTGTGAAAATCAGTTCTGTTTTGCATGGGAAGAAGTCGACGATGAACTTTGACATGTAATTTTTACCAACTCCATATGAGCCATGGAATGAAAGAATTAGAGGCTCGAAATATGTCTGATGCCTGTCAAAATATCTGGAGATCTCCTTCGGAACAATATCACAAGCAATATGCTGTCCATATACATGTACGGAAATGTTTTCTAGCAGTCTAAAGAAATTGAATTCAAAAGTGCAAGGTCTTGGGAATAAAACGTAAGCAATTCCAGCGACAAGAATAACAGAAGTTATAGTTAGAAACATGTTTGGTTAACTCAGACTTAAGAATATCCTCTCGTGTTGAGATTTCGTTTGAATAAAACACCTGTTGAAAAGTAGTATTAATTAATTAGTTAGTTTTAAAAATACCTAATTTATAAGCATACAAATTAAAAAATACATTCAGGAAATTATAAATTCATTGATTTAAATTATAATTAAATATGAAAAATGTTGATCCTATCATCAGTCAACAAATCGCCGAATTGAAACGCACACACACACACACATATACACGCAAGCACACACAGATACACACATATACATACAGACACACGAAAGCAAATATGCATCGGTTAGAGATGTTTACAGTTACATCCTGTATATAATTTTATACCACTGAACATATTTTCTTCACTTATCTCTCATGGATCTAAATTCTGGATAAACTGTATGATTTAATAGTGTTAACAATATTAACATTTACAATACACAAATTTACTTTATGTTAAATTAATAACAGGCCTATGAGAAAACAACGTGTAAAAATAGTACTGCACAACAATTATTACTAGTAAAGTAAAACAACATACGATCATTTTCAAACTGAATTAGAGTCACCGACATTTTTATATCGAGCTACATTGTCACTGTTATTTTTCCTACTGATTGGCACTTTTATACTGAGCTACATAGTCACTGTTATTTTTCCTACTGATTGGCACTTTTATACTGAGCTACATTGTCACTGTTATTTTTCCTACTGATTATCACTGTCACGTTTCCTACTGAATTTTCACTTTTATACTGAGCTACATTGTCACTGTTATTTTTCCTACTGATTATCACTGTCACGTTTCCTACTGAATTTTCACTTTTATACTGAGCTACATTGTCACTGTTACTTTTCCTACTGAATTTTCACTTTTATACTGAGCTACATTGTCACTGTTATTTTTCCTACTGATTATCACTGTCACGTTTCCTACTGAATTTTCACTTTTTATATCGAGCTACATTGTCACTGTCACTTTTTCCTACCGAATTTTCAAATTTATACTGAGCTACATTGTCACTGTCACGTTTCCTACTGAATTTTCACTTTTATACTGAGCTACATTGTCACTGTTATTTTTCCTACCGAATTTTCAAATTTATACTGAGCTACATTGTCACTGTCACTTTTTCCTACTGAATTTTCAAATTTATACTGAGCTACATTGTCACTGTCACTTTTCAATAATAATTATAATTACATAAAGACTTGCAATAAACAGATGCCGCTGGGGCGTAAAATTGTGTTTTTATATCTTTGTATCCATTTTAATTGTATTAGTATTATTCTTTTAGTAATAATTATTAGAAATTACTGACAATGATCATTACGGTGACCTACTTACATTTTTATCTGTAATTGTATTGATTATGTTACCTGCGTATGTTGTTATTCACGAACCTACAGGTTAATAACAAATAGGAAAATAACTTACCTAAATAATGAAGGTTAAAGTTAAAGAAAAACACTTAAAATTTGTCTGTTTAAGTACGATCATCCGACATCTCTCTTGAAACCGAAACTAGGGAAGTTCTGTTTCCGGATTTTATTGATAATGTGTTATATTTATTCTGAAAGTGCCTAAGACGCTGTAGCTCAGCTGAAACGTATAAGTGCGAATGCACACCAGACGAGAGAGATTTCTCGCCGCCATTTTCGCTACTTAACCCCACGAGTCACTGTTTGCAAAGGTCACGTGATTTTCGTTGCGTTTTTCAGTTCAATTCCATGAATTGATACTCGATTTCTGACAAAGTTATTCCCATTAAAATTAGGCGTAACAAAAATTAACATTAATAGATTTTGACGATAGATGAGCCATATTAATATTTACACAATAGCGACCATTGGTATTATAATTATAATGACGTACTTTCACTAGGCAGGTTAAAGCTTTATAATATGTTTGTGTTCGGTACAATCTTTGTAGTATGGTAGTATGGTTACTCATATATTTGTAGTATGGTAGTATGGTTACTCATATATTTGTAGTATGGTAGTATGGTTACTCATATATTTGTAGTATGGTAATATGGTTACTCATATATTTGTAGTATGGTAGTATGGTTACTCATATATTTGTAGTATGGTAATATGGTAGTGATATTTGTAGTATGGTAATATGGTAGTGATATATGGTATGGTATATATTTTTGTAGTATGGTAGTATGGTTACTCATATATTTGTAGTATGGTGGTAGTATATGGTTACTAATATGGTTACTCATATATTTGTAGTATGGTAGTATGGTTACTCATATATTTGTAGTATGGTAATATGGTTAGTGATATTTTGTAGTATGGTAATATGGTTACTATTATGGTATATTTGTAGTATGGTAATATGGTTACTATATATTTGTAGTATGGTAATATGGTTACTCATATATTTGTAGTATGGTAATATGGTTACTCATATATTGGTAGTATGGTAGTATGGTATGGTAGTGATATTTGTAGTATGGTAATATGGTTATGGTAATCATATATTTTGTAGTATGGTAATATGGTAATATGGTTTGTAGTATCATATATTTGTAGTATGGTAATATGGTAGTGATATATTTGTAGTATGGTATGGTAGTATGGTTATGGTCATATATTTGTATTTTGTATATGGTAATATGGTTATTTTGTATATATATGGTAGATGGTTAATATGTAGTATGGTAGTATGGTTACTCATATATTTGTAGTATGGTAATATGGTAGTGATATTTGTAGTATGGTAATATGGTTACTCATATATTTGTAGTATGGTAATATGGTTACTCATATATTTGTAGTATGGTAATATGGTTACTCATATATTTGTAGTATGGTAATATGGTTACTCATATATTGGTAGTATGGTAGTATGGTAGTGATATTTGTAGTATGGTAATATGGTTACTCATATATTTGTAGTATGGTAATATGGTTACTCATATATTTGTAGTATGGTAATATGGTAGTGATATATTTGTAGTATGGTAATATGGTAGTGATATTTGTAGTATGGTAGTGATATTTGTAGTATGGTAATATGGTAGTGATATTTGTAGTATGGTAATATGGTAGTGATATTTGGAGTATGGTAATATGGTAGTGATATTTGTAGTATGGTAATATGGTAGTGATATTTGGAGTATGGTAATATGGTAGTGATATATTTGTAGTATGGTAATATGGTAGTGATATATTTGTAGTATGGTAATATGGTAGTGATATTTTGTAGTATGGTAATATGGTAGTGATATATTTGTAGTATATGGTAATTTGTATGGTTATATTTGTATATTTGTAGTATGGTAATATGGTTACTCATATATTTGTAGTATGGTAATATGGTTACTCGTAATATGGTTACTCATATATTTGTAGTATGGTAATATGGTTACTCATATATTTGTAGTATGGTAATATGGTTACTCATATATTTGTAGTATGGTAATATGGTAGTGATATATTTGTAGTATGGTAATATGGTAGTGATATTTTTGTAGTATGGTAGTGATATTTGTAGTATGGTAATATGGTAGTGATATTTGTAATATGGTATTTTGTAGTATGGTAATATGGTAGTGATATTTGTAGTATGGTAATATGGTAGTGATATTTGTAGTATGGTAATATGGTAGTGATATTTGTAGTATGGTAATATGGTAGTGATATATTTGTAGTATGGTAATATGGTAGTGATATATTTGTAGTATGGTAATATGGTAGTGATATTTTGTAGTATGGTAATATGGTAGTGATATTTTTAGTATGGTAATATGGTAGTGATATTTGTAGTATGGCAGGGCTTTGTTGTAAAGTATTTCATGTTTCGTTCGTATATGAATACTAATGAATTTTATATTTCGCCAGCGACATCTAAAAAATAAATTTCAAACAACTTCTACGTAAATCGTGACATTAATTGTGTTTGCCGTGCAAGCCTCAGTGTGAATGTATCTCTTCACTGTCAGATACTTTTGTACTCAGATTCAATGCCATTGTCATTTTGCTATTGAGTTACATAATTACATATATATATATATAAACATGAGAGTAAGTCAACGGCCTTGCACTGTAGTCAGTGTCACAAATGTCAAAGCGAATGCGGCGCCATATTCGTATTTTGTCGCAGTCCACTCGTGAATAATAATTAATGTGAAGAATTTGTCAACACAAATCTCTCGATTCATGAAAGCAGTATATCAGTGTAACTTGGTTTTGTCTAGCACACGAAGACAAACACACACACACACACACAAACACATAACAAACACATAACACAAACACAAAGACACAAAACACACCCAAAAACATACACATGTACAAAAGCACACACATACCTACACACACCACACAAAACAAACACACACGCTAACACACACTCAAACATATACACAAAGACACACTCACGTACACACACATATATACAAAGACTAATACACACTCCTCGAAAACAGTGCATACTTTTCTAAAGATTTTATTCTATTTTTTTCTTGTTCTCCTCTATGCTGTGTAGATCCTATTTTATACGAATCGTCTGGGTTTAAATCACCAAAGAAATTCAAGTACGAAACCATAAAGGCAGAATTCCAAGTCATACAACAGATGTTTACATGTTAAGAATAATTGTATGTATGTGTCATACCTCTCGGTTATCAGTTATCAGATGATTAAACGTGATTAAATTACACCCAAGCTGATATAATGCGAAAATATATACCACAAACATCTTAAGATTATTACTTAATTGTATAACCGCCAGATAATTACTGAGCACCACATCGAGAAGTTTAAAATTAAATTGACTTCGTTAAAGAGATTAATTGTTTCCGGAATTGTATTCTGTATTAATAATCGTCTATTAAAAATAAATAAATAAATAAAATAAAAAAGCAAGCAAAATATAAGAAGAAAAATGAAGAAAACACACAAGCTGAATTCCCATGAAGTGGAATATTTTCAAGACGCTGAAGTCGAACATTTTACGAAGAAAGAGACAGACTTGTACAAAATGGACGCCAAAACTGAAGAAACAGTCGGTAACAAAATGGACGCCGAACCCAGAGGAATTTGTGTGATCATCAACAACCGAGATTTTACTGATGAACGACTAAGTCGACGCGATGGCACAGACGAAGATAAAAACAAAGTGGAAGACTTTTTCAGACGACGTCATTTTGAAGTGAGAATCTTTGAAAACCAGACGGATTCGGATATGCTGGAAGAACTAAAAGGAATATCTTCTCTGGATCATCGTAACTACGACTGTTTCGTCTGCTTCATACTTTCACATGGAGAGCACAGGTCAGTGTATGGAAGTAATGGCAAGCTTGTATCAGTAAATGAAATACAGACTTTTTTCTGCAATAGACAATGTCGGTCTTTAGCCGACAAACCAAAACTATTTTTCGTTCAAGCTTGCCAGGGAAGTCGACCGGCGCAAGACGTTGCTGTGGAAATAGATCACGGATTCTGCTGTGACGTCAGAACAGAATATCCTGTTCACGAGTCGGCGGACTTTCTGACGGTTTTCGCTACGACTCCTGGAAACCTCGCCTACAGACAGACGACAGGATCTCGTTTTATTTCTACACTGATTGAAGTACTCGACAACAATCCTCGAGTCAGTCTTCTCGATATAATCACCATGGTGACAAACGAAATGAATGAAGTTACTGATCCGAAACAAATTCCTATACTGAAGTCGACTCTCCGGAAACGAATTATTTTTTAAACTAAATATTTCTTTTTCAGCTGATTTCCTGACAAAGTTCGGTTGAAAATGAAGTACTTTTATACAAACATGCATTAAAAAAAAAATAAAAAAAATAAAATAAAATAAATAAAATAAAATAATAAAAATTAAAAAAATTAAAAAATCAAATACTAGAAACAATATATTTGTTTACATTTTAGAATCACAATCGCCAGGTGTTGCGTCATTTTGATTTTGTTCAAATTTTCTTTCTGGATCAATACAATCAACTGTATAAAATAAACATTTTTGATATTTTTGTTTTGTACGAAACATTTTGTTTTCTGTCGCTGTGATTATCTAAGACCTATTTATTAAAACAACAATAATAATCACTACGAAATACAACACTTTTCTATTTCATTTTGTAAAATATCACACACACATACACACATACACAGACACACATACGCACATACACGTACATTCATACACACACACGTGTGTAGATATTTATTTCACATTTACATAGTGTGAAATTTGTATATACATACACACACACATTTATACAGACTTCTCTTTATGCAAGTACTTGAATGAAATTAATTACTATCTAATAATACAGATCAGTCTGCTAATCGCACGCATGCGCACACACACAGTTTAAAAAGCATTATCTGTACAAAAGTGCAGTTTAAACGTTCTGGGTGTTTGGGTTTTCCCCATGACGTAACAGAATACCAAGTAAACGCAGCAAACAGGTTTTTGCACAATTACTCATTAAGCCACGCCCCCTTGTTACTGTTACTAAGCCCCACAAGCTAACATCCAAAATGGCGGTATCGGTAGCAGACTGCATACCCGATCTAAAATGCACTGCAGATGATGTGTCGGCTTCCTATTTTCATCAGAGCTTGGGCCTTTCCAGAAAAGCACAAAAGAAAGATTTAAATTATTTTACGCAAGGCTACATCCACGATATAAAAATTTCCAACGAAAATCAACCGAAAATGTAAAGCTGCATTGTCAAGAATATTTGTAATAGGTGAACATATTCAGTAGATCGCCCACTGTTTAGTCTGAATTCACCTCACAACCAGTTTTGGTTATGGGTATCTTATATACACGAACACACACACACACTCACACAACACACACAACACACATACAACACACACAAACACACACACAACACACACACACAACACATACACACAACACACACAGTCTTTTGTTTTTTAATTTTCTGTGGGTCCACTGGACCATTTCTTGTTCCAACCAGTTCAGCATGACTGGTATGTACTGCCCTGTCTGTGGGATGGTAATGCTAATCAAAAACAGTAGCAACTTACTAGACAGAGACACTTTTATGATAATAAACGATAGGTATCAGAAACATATTTATATGAGTTCAATCTAATGTAGGTACACAATTAAAGATACAAGCGTGTATTTTTACGATGCTGGAGAAACAAATCAGTTTTGTGATTGTCGAGCGAGGATACGAAGGTTGTCGAATGTTGTTGTAGAATGGACAAATAAATTAACTGATTTTTTTTATTCATCTAAAAGATTATTTTGTTTATTTATCAGAACACTCTTGTTGATGGTAGTATTTAACAGTTTTATCATGAAATTGAAAAAAGATGACATAATAATAATAACACTAATAATAATAATAATATAATATATATCTAAAAATAAATGAACACGATGTAATATTGAAAATATAAGAAAGAAAGAAAGAAAGAAATATCACTTAGTACGTCGAGTGAAATCATGTGACCTATTTCCAGCCGTTTCATTGGCTATTGCTATTGAAAATTTGTTACATATGTCACTTTATCAGAAACACGTTTGCAACCATTAACAGAATAACGACGTCCGTTTTCTTGCTCAGTGAAAATTAATTCATTAATAACTTGCTGTATTGTGTCTCGCGTTTGCTTCTCGCGCTTCACGTGCAAATCATGCTTAATGCAGTCGACCACGTGTTGTTCTTCAAGCGGTAGAAACGGCACGAAGATGATCCGTTAACATGGAGCAATTTAAACTGTGTGAAATATATTTATTCTGAGTAAATAATTGGTAATTTTACTACTAATGGCAACTTTTAAATACTAATTTGTTTCTCTTTATAGTGAATGAAAGTGTTATTTTTAGTAAATTAATTTTATTTATTACATTACAGAATAAACATGCTCTTGCTGACCAGAAAAAGGCCAGACTGACCACTTGACCATGCTGTTTGACCAAGTTCTTCAGGTATTCTGATGGTACTGAGTAAGCAGACGATAAAATATCTCCACTATAAATATGAGAACTGAATGGTTGGAGAATTTGCAGAGTTTCCAGAAAGTGTTTGGTTCAAGGGTGATAATTAAAAACATTACTTATATGAATAATGGACTACACTTATAATTATGCTATAATGTGAGTTATATTTTTACTTCTTCTTCTTCTTCTTGTTTTTATTTTTATTCTTTATAGGATGTTTTTTTTTTTGAGTTTAGTGTACACAGATGTGAATGAAGAAATGATCGTCTCTGGCTGAATTTAATACAGATTTGTGTTTATCTGAGTTTTGTCATACTGACTCCCAGATTACAAAGTGTTTTACCATGATGGTTTATTTCAAACAATACTTGATGGGGAGAGGGAAACGTTAAAGGTGTATTTCAAACAACATCTAATGGGAAAGAATATGACATTAATTCATGTGATTCATAAAAAAATGGTACAAAAAGGAACATAAATATTTTGTTTTAGAAATAAATTATCTTGGAAATCCTCGATTATTGCCTCAGAAAAAAGTACAGAGATAAAGTGTTTGCCTCAAGGGAGATAATTAATATTTATATAATTTTTTATTTTTTACTTGAATTAGTAGTGTAATTAATCATCAACTCAAAACGTTAAATAAAACGACTGCTGACAAAGAAGTTGTCATTAATTATAATTTATTGTTTTATTAAAAATTGCATTTCTCATTTGATTTGTTGTCTCTTAAGGATGACTCATCATTCTTATTTAATATTTTCATTATAATTAGCGTATGCAGTAATTATTAACATAAATAGTAAAGTCTTACTTTGATTTCTTTTGTTTAGAAAACATTATATTAAAAAATGTTACAGTGTGTTATCAGTAATTATTAAATTTTCCAATAATTGAGTTCTGATAGGTACTGGCAGGATTTAAAAATAAAGTTCATCCACTGAATCTTATAGAGTTAAAAATTACAAGGATTCAAGCTGCACAGTTTAACATGAAACCCAGAACAAAAGAATATTTTGTTTATTTATTAGAACAGTCTTGTTGATGCTAGTATTTGACAGTTTTATGACAAAATTGAAAAAAATCATGCAGTTTGCCATTTTACTTTTTGATGTGATAAAGAAAAAAGTGTGCGATAAACCTCTGTAGTTTAAAAAACAAAAACAAAGAGCAGATAACTTGTAACAGATGACATAATAATAATAATAATAATAATAATAATAATAATAATAATAATATAACATGGAACAATTTAAACTGTGTGAAATATATTTATTCTGAGTAAATAATTCAATATTAATTGGTAATTTAGTACTTTTGGCAACTTTTAAATACTAATTTGTTTCTCTTTATAGTGAATGAAAGTGTTATCAAAGATAAACTTAATTTTTTTAGTAAATTAATTTTATTTATTACATTACAGAATAAACATGCTCTTGCTGACCAGAAAAAGGCCAGACTTGACCATGCTGTTTGACCAAGTTCTTCAGGTATTCTGATGGTACTGAGTTAAGTAAGCAGACGATAAAATATCTCCACTATAAAAATGAGAACTGAATGGTTGGAGAATTTGCAGAGTTTTCAGAAAGTGTTTGGTTCAAGGGTGATAATTAAAAACATTACTTATATGAATATTGGACTACACTTATAATTGTGTTATAATGTGAGTTATATTTTTACTTCTTCTTCTTCTTCTTGTTCTTATTTTTATTCTTTATAGGATGTTTTTTTTTTTTGAGTTTAGTGTTCACAGATGTGAATGAAGAAATGATCGTCTCTGGCTGAATTTAATACAGATTTGTGTTTATCTGAGTTTTGTCATACTGACTCCCAGATTACAAAGTGTTTTAACATGATGGTGTATTTCAAACAATTCTTGATGGGGAGAGGGAAACGTTAAAGGTGTATTTCAAACAACATCTAATGGGCAAAAATATGACATTAATTCATGTGATTCATAAAAAAATGGTACAAAAAGAAACATGAATATTTTTTTTTAGAAATGAATTATCTTTCAAATTCTTGATTATTGCCTCAGAAAAAAAGTACAGAGTTAAAAAGTGTTTGGCTCAAGGGAGATAATTAATAATTATTTAATTTTTATTTTTTACTTGAATTAGTAGTCTAATTAATCATCAACTCCAAACGTTAAATAACACGACTGCTGACAAAGAAGTTGTCATTAATTATAATTTTTTTATTTTTATTAAAATCTGCATTTTCATTTGATTTGTTGTCTGTTAAATGACTCATCATTCTTATTTAATATTTTCATTATAATTAGCGTATGCAGTAATTATTAACATAAATAGTAAAGTCTTACTTTGATTTCTTTTGTTTAGAAAAAAATATATTAAAAAATGTTACAGTGTGTTATCAGTAATTATTAAATTTTCCAATAATTGAGTTCTGATAGATACTGGCAGGATTTAAAAATAAAGTTCATCCACTGAATCTTATAGAGTTAAAAATTACAGTCTGTGACTAAATATGGCTTTGTGCTAATTTATTAATAAAAACATTGTTTCTATTTTATTTTCATCGTTTTTAAATTTGAATATGAGAAAAGGAAACTGAATTTGATATATTGTTTATTAATAAATGTTATTAAAGTTTTATAAATGTGTAAGTTGATTTATAACACGATACAGAACATAGTCTATCCAAAAACAAACATTAACAAAGACTGCTAAATTTTACAAGTTTTTATTGTTTTTAATTTTTTAATAATTAGATACAAATATTTACTGTATTTATTAACATCGTTATTTTTTATGTTGCAGAATTCAAACTTGATGTAAATGTGACGTAACCTCATTAGTGCCTCTTTGCCAGACTTGTCTTCAATCGTAATTTTGTTTTCTATGTAGTGAATTATATAATAACATCCTTATTTTCATAAGCCCATTTAAAGCAGAATGTCTGCTACATTTTATCTTTAGTCTATTATTATTTTACGGTAATATTTATTTAGCTATCTTGTACAATCATGTTTGTAATTTATATTTTGAGAGAGAGAGAGAGAGAGAGAGAGAGAGAGAGAGAGAGAGAGAGAGAGAGAGAGATGGGGATATCTAAATTAAAAACGGGAATATTTAAATAAAAAATGGAAATAGAGTCGTCATGAAGCTGCTTTGTCTCCCAACAAGGTTACCAAAATTACAGTAAAAGAAAATCTCAGCAAATATCGTGAAAACCTGACTTACTTTAACAAAACAAACTTATTTATTCATAACGAGGTTACATCAGTCTGTTTCTAAATAGTTTTGAAAACTGTAAGTGGCTTGCTGAACCTGAGGTATTTATAAACAATTTTTTTTCTTCATTTTTAGTTTTGTTTTGTTTTTGTTTTTTTTACTATTATATAAAATCTAGATTTTTAAAACACATCATATTTTTCTGATCGTACCAAAAGAAGTAAAATAAATAAATAAATAAATAAATAAGTAAATAAATAAATAAAATAAGAAGAAAGTTAGGAACGTCGAAAACAGCAGGTACGCATGCATGTGAATATATGAGAACTTCAGATAAGGGAGATAATCGAAAATGATTACTGATGACGTCTCTGAATTATCACTTTCTGTCGAATCTGATGCTTAAGTAACGAAAGTAATCATCTTAAAATGATTGAAATAAAACCAGAAGGTGATTTTATTCGGTTTGAAAAGTTTATTAATTCACTTACTTTCAATTTTCAGAGGTTTTCTTTATGGCAAAACATGAATGAGATGATGTGCATATACACTGTTTTCATGGCAACGATAATACGCATATATTTCAACAGTATTTAGCAGTCTTTGTCAGTCAATTTTCTTTGGTTAGAATAAAAGGATTTAAAAAAATTTCCAACGTATTTAAATTTTTCCTTTCTAAAAATTTTCATTCAATAATTTGTTTAATTATAATAATACACGGTCGTATGGGATCGAACATTCATTGTGAATATGTTAACTAGTTCCCCGTCACATCCAGTACCAGTGAAAACTATCAATTCTGCAGTAGTAGTAGTAGTAGTAGTAGTAGTAGTAATAATAAATAAATACATGAATAAGAAAGGTTAATAATAATAATAATAATAAGACATACACACTAAAACACACACACAGAAACACACACAGAGAGAGACATTCTGACAGACAGACACACACAGACACACACAGACACATTCAGACATACACATACATAAACATTAAAACAGAACATCCTGCTGTCACGGAATTTAAATGGGCCGGTTCCGCAATGCGGTTATTTTGAGTTATGTCCCTTGATTTCTCGTTAGATGCCGCTGCGCAAACCGCTTCCGGGAGCAAAAACCAGATCAGCTGTTGCGAAGAACACAGCACGACGAAGCAAACTGTTATCAACAAAACACACTCTAAATACCCGCGACATAAACCTGTTGATAAGCTGATAACTGACCAGAATCTCTCCACTCATCTCTGATTGATTGCAGAGCCAGAGGTAAGATTTCTTTACAAAACCATTAAATTATTCATCCAACATTCTCTGTATGTAAACAAACTCAAACAGTTACAAACTAACAAAGGGCTTTGACTCTGTACGTAAACAAATTCAAACAGTTACAAACTATTTGTACGTAAAACAAACTCAAACAATCAAACAACAAAGGGATTTGACTTTGTACGTAAACAAACTCAAACAGTTACAAACTAACAAAGGACTTGGACTCTGTACGTAAACAGACTCAAACAGTTACAAACTAACAAAGGGCTTTGACTCAGTACGTAAACAAACTCAAACAGTTACAAACTAACAAAGGGCTTTGACTCTGTACGTAAACAAACGCAAACAGGTACAAACTAACAAAGGGCTTTGACTCTGCCCAGCGAGTTGGATGTGGTCACCTCGTTGCTGATCCCTGTGGAACACGTGTAACATCCGCTCCATGTTAACAAATAATATCAGAAAGTTAAATATAACAGTTAAACATTACTATAATACTTTACTCAATTCGTCATTCTTAAAATCGGCAAACAATTTAAAAAGGTAAAACAATTTAAAAAGGTAAAACAATTTAAAATGGTAAAACAGTTTTAATTGTACCTTTTCTGGAATGCCAGAC
This sequence comes from Chrysomallon squamiferum, assembly GCA_012295275.1. NCBI lineage: Eukaryota > Metazoa > Mollusca > Gastropoda > Neomphalida > Peltospiridae > Chrysomallon > Chrysomallon squamiferum. Next base: position 34,130,797 of record CM022672.1, on the reverse strand, counting down.
AACTCGGCACAGGGACAATCTTGTCTATTGTTGTTTGTTAAATTAAACTATTCTCACCGAAATAAAAGAATGTGTTTTTGTTAGTATTGAATTAGTCCCATCTCAACCTAAACGTCCTGAAATGAAGTGTCATGTTGGATTGATAAATGGCTGATCCATTTATCTTTGAAGATAGTTTCCGGTTTTCAAATAATTTGTTTTTGTTTCTTCAGTCGGTGACCTGAACATTGGAGATGATTCCAGACAAAACTGACAAAATTTCTTTATCGTACTTTATCTAGTAACAACAAAGCCTCCTGACTTCCAATGAGTGGCTAATGAACAAGTAAATGATATCATCCTACAGACGTTGTTTTGTTATTTTACCTGCTATTAAAAAGTAAAAACAATTTGTGAGCAGGATGACATTGTCAGCAAGTAATGCATATAACCGTCCGACTTATTTAGATCGCTATTGTTGAATGTGTGTGTCGGTTACCGGCCAGGTGTTAAACCTTAGTCACACAAACTTGTACGTGACTGTGTAGTTATATGTATAATTTTATGACGTTGTGATGTATATGAATATGTTAAACATTAGTAGTGAATGTATTAGGAAAGTATGGATAGTATAATAACAGGAATAACATATGGTGTTTTGTCATGTGTATTGTTTGATAGGAACCATGTATTAGCGATATGTGGCAAGATGTCTAGGGAATGTCATGCGTTATATATATTTCTTATTGTAATGTCGTGCATTCTAATCTTGTTGTATTTTAATTTAATTGATTTGACTGTTTCAAGGTTTTAAACATAAATTGTGTGTGATGTCAAATAAAAAGCCATTGTCCCGAACCTACAGCGGTTTGTCGTCGTTTTGAAAACAAACTCAAATACTGTTACATTTATTATAAATTTTAAACACAACACACACATATATAATACATGTACATAAGAATAATCAAACCCTACGACTAGTACAACATCCCATTCCGATTTCAGTAACATGTTTTTAACAACTTCAATTACATTTACTTAGACTAATAGTAACATAGATAGTCCAAGATCAGGTCACATTTCATTGTTTACGTAGCGCTGCTATATCCAGACAGTAATTAATCACACAATATCATGCAACATCCACGTGTTATTCAGTAAATAGATACCTAGATAGAGAACTACATCAATAAAATAATCTCTCTGTGAAAACCAGTTTGAGTATTTAAACAAAGCGTCCATACTAAACCACACAGTAATTAATCACACAATATCATGTATCCAAGTTTTATTCAGTAAATAGATACCTAGATAGAGAACTACATCAATAAAATAATCTCTCTGTGAAACCAGTTTGAGTATTTAAACAAAACATCCATACTAAAACCAGACAGTAATTAATCACACAGTATCGTGTATCCAAGTTTTATTCAGTAAATAGATACCTAGATAGAGAACTACATCAACAAAATAATCTCACAGTGAAAACCAGTTTGAGTATTTAAACAAAGCGTCCATACTAAACCAGACAGTAATTAATCACACAATATCATGACGTTTTATTCAGTAAATAGATACCTAGATAGAGAACTACATCAATACAATAATCTCACAGTGAAAACCAGTTTGAGTATTTAAACAAAGCGTCCATACTAAACCAGACAGTAATTAATCGCACAATATCATGACGTTTTATTCAGTAAATAGATACCTAGACAGAGAACTACATCAATACAATAATCTCTCTGTGAAACCAGTTTGAGTATTTAAACAAAGCGTCCATACTAAACCAGACAGTAATTAATCACACAGTATCATGCAGCTTCCAAGTGGCTGTTTATCTTGGCTGCTGCCTGAATTGTGAAGGTTGCACTTGGACTAAATCAAGCGGTGCGACCCGGAAGTGAGGAGGATTCGCGGAATGGGAAGATAACTCTAAATAATTATACTGCGGAACCGGCCCATTGCGTAACAAATGTGTCTTTCTACCACGTCCGCCCTTTTTATTTTTGCCGCCAATTTTTCCACTCCACGGGGTTGATTTAAAGCAGCTCGCACTTGGTAGTTAAAGGTAGTGAAAGGGAGAGTAGAAAAGTCAACACAACAGCCCTGATTTATAAATCCTTTCATAGCGACAGAGAAATATATAAATATATTTACATCAACACCCAGTCACAGTCACACACACACACACACACACACACACACACACACACACACACACACACACACACACACACACAAACACACACACACACACACAAAACACACACATCCACAAACATACTGACACACATAGACAGATACATACATAGACACATACACACACGCTAATAGTAAATTCCTGAAACATAAGATGAATATTGCATCGTGCACAGAATGCTTAAAAATTCAAGTCAAAACGTTGTAATTTTTGGACTTTCTAAAACTCAGAGATTGTTGAGTAAAAGATGATACAAAGTTATATTTGTTAGTATGCAGAACTTTTAATTCATTCAAAACAGATTTGAAATTAAAATAAAGGAAGTGACCACATATAATCATTTGAATTCAGTTTGACCATTCTCTAAAATAAAATGAAATCATTTGCTGACTTCATAATTTTCTGAATAATCTATCTTCATAGGTGACAACATTGGTTGCTTGGTCAGTCTTATTTGGACTGAGACCAGTTAGGATCCTCTGACAACGTCATCATTACACCTGTGACGTCTACGCGTTGTGCATGCTGCTGTTTTGTGAACTGATAAAATATGGTTTCGATTCTAACACCGTACAATTGCATGTATGTCAGTATTACGTGAATGAATGTGTTTGAGTAAGTGTGTTTGTGTGTACATCTGTATCATGTGTTTAGACAAATCGAGTTTAGTATATCACTGAGAAAAACAATAAAGTCAGTATAATTCAGATTGGCAGGAGAGAACTGTTTATTTATCACTCAAACAATACATTTTCATCTAGAAACCAGAAATACAGTTGTGGTAATTGTCTAACTTTATTTCAGGCGCGGAAAATACTTTTATACACGGGTTCCAAGTAGGACAAAATAGGACTGAAACCGACTTCTTGCCACGGCTCTAACAACCAAGGAAACCATCGAAATGGAGACAGTGTGAAACTGTGTGTGAAGTCTTGTAAGAGAACATGTGCATAGCAGGAAGCCACAATCCCATTAACAACAACAGTTCCCGTGTCCGTCAGAGGAGCGTACAAACCTGGAGATAATTTCAAGTAGGTGTGTATGTGAATATCTGTGTCTATGTGGTATATGCATGTAACTAAATGTGTGTGTGTGTGAATGTGTGTGTGAGTGTGTGTGTGAATGTGTGTGTGAGTGTGTGTGTGTGTGTGTGTGTGTGTGTATATACATATATAGAAGTACATATATATTACTGTCGTTACCAGAATTACCACTATTATAATTATTACTGTAATTATTACTACTAGTACAAATACTGCTGTTAGTACTACTGTTACTAATATTAGTACAAGTTACTAGACAAAGTGTACTATACTACAACTACTGCTATTACTATTTAGTACTATTACTAGCTTACCTTGTTTGTGTGAAAGAAATATTTGTACAACTCGTTCTGGACAGACATCAGCTGTGCAGCTCTCTGTGTTGAATAAATAATCACCTGGTTTCACTGATTTAGCAAACCTCAAGAAAACAACAAATATAGTGTAAATAACAGATGTTATTCATTAAATAATACATGATATACATGGAATATTAAATATTATCTTAATGTACTATGAATTAATTTTAAAATAAACTATGTTGTTTAAGACTTACAATTCAAATAATGCACTTATACATAATTTCATCCAGAAGAAACTTATTTGAATAGATTTTCGAAATTTATTTGAAAAGCATTGTAATTACACTAAGAAAGAAAACAAACTTAGGTTCCATGCTGGCTGACTTATTTGCTGAGGTAAACACAATGTGTAACTCGGTGAGAGAAAGTCGACGGCCTTGTTCTGTAATCAGAGTCACAAATGTCGTATTTGATGCTGGTTGTCGATGCAGAAATGTTCTGACTTGAGAAAATAAGCGTTTTCCATTTTGTACTGAAATTAGTAAAATAATATTAAATTGATAGACTTTCAGTAGAACATGTTTTGTCATCATTAAAACAACATGAAACATGTCTTCATTTTATACGAAAAAAGATAGGAAATAATGGAACGTTGATGAAACGATCTTAGTTGTAGTTACTTCACCAGTTAACAACACTCGACTGTTTTATTTCATTCTTGACCTAAGAGATCTCTTGCTTCAGTGCAGCACCTAACATTGGTACTGTTGAGGAAACGACGTGCGTAGAATGTCAAAAAAAAAGAAGAGAGAAATACTGAACACCTCAGTGTGTAACTCGAAACAAACACGTGACGTACCAGTGAGAATCTTTTGTCCTGAAACGAGGTTTTTCATTTCTGCAGTCTCCCCAGTGTCCAGGAGCACAGTGACGTCACCAGGAAAGCAGCGTGAAGAGTCCTCCTTATCCGCCATCATGCATGGCAGACAACACTCGTCCCAATAAACATGATACTCAGGACAACATCCAAAATTACAGAACATCATTTGATCTCCACATCGACATTGCTAGTTTCGTTGATTGAGTAGTTTTAATATTTTAACATTAACGAAAAGAAGTAAACAGTTAGCTTTGGGTTTGTCTGTAAATTGTTGTAATTCGTACTGTTGTGTGAAAAATTAACTAGGTGAACACTACTAACAGTATTTACGTACAAGATATATTAGATTATAGTAATAAGATATATTATTTACATTATAGTAACAAGATGTCAATATTTTTGTTATGTTAAGAGGATACCTTTTTTGTCTTACATTATAATAAAAAGTAAGTAAGTAAGTAAATAAATAAATAATAAAAAAATAAAAAATAAATACATTATAACATAATAAATTCTGAGACTACGTATAAAAAATCTATCAAGTGGAAAATACTTATATTTATTGTTACTTATTAAAAGAATCCTTCTCCATTCATTATATATACAGAGAGAGAGAGAGAGAGAGAGAGAGAGAGAGAGAGAGAGAGAGAGAGAGAGAGAGAGAGAGAGAGAGAGAGATATGCAATAGGAGGATATGTCTGAACAGAATTTGAGGTAATGTTTTATTAATTAGCAATTCGAATCTTCCTTTAGTGATTCAGATAAAAACATGAGTGCGCTAGAAAATAAAAAAAAATCATTTTTAGACCAGTTCCATGTTCTTGATTATCTACAAATATTTGTCATATTTTACATCCTATTATTATATTAAACTGCTGTCTAAACTACAATATTATATTTTATTGGGTTATGGTTAAATTTTGCTTACCTCTGCTCTCTTTCTCACTGAAAGGGAACAAAACACAGAGTTAAAAACACTGAAGATCGTAAACACAGCGAATTTAGCTTGAGCCGATTTCATTCTGCAGTAATAGTGTTACTAATAGAAAAACCAATATGAACATAATTTAAATAGTTTCATATATTCAAATACGCACAGATGTTTTTCACTTACTTTGATCAGTCCAGTAATAGATACTTGTATTTTTATTTCTTTTGAAGCTGCTCGTTTGTTCATTAAAAAACGACATTATATTGCTATAATAAAAAGCGCTTAATTAAATTCTCTTGTAAAACTACATATTTATTAGATAAGCGAGAAGTGGTACCATCATTTACATAATGAAGTTTTTAGGTTTTATTTTTATTTTTCTCAACTGTATTGACTGTGTGAATAACTGCTGAATACAGTTTTATTCAGTTTGTAATACAGACTCTAGTTACATAAAGTACAGGGAATAAGATAAGTTATGTAGTATTGTGTGTTTATTTCTTTTAATTAGACATTTCACTATTGTATAAGATTTTAATTATTGTGTATTCATATCACAGCCGAAACATTATAAAGCCGTTTAGCAAGCAAAATTACAAAGGCTCGGACAACTGTTTGATTTCGGATCACAATCAAACTCAACTATGTTGTGAATGTTAATTTGCTTGACCCCGGGGCAGTTGTCCAGTTTGTATCTTTATAAACGTGGCTCGGGTACCACCCTGCTTTGTGTGAAACACGTGTAAACAAACTTACATTAACACAAACCAACATCAGCCCGATGTTGAGTACGACCACCACGTAAACCACGTCTCACTGTGTGTCGTGTGTAACAAACACAAAATACAAACACAAAATACAAACACAAAATACAAACACAAAATACAAACACAAATACAAACACAAATACAAACACAAAATACAAACACAAAATACAAACACAAATACAAACACAAAATACAAACACAAAATACATTTTCTGTCTGGTTATTTTCAAAAACGTAACACAAGTTTACATGATACTAAGGAAAATGCATTGTACATGGTTTCTAGTTATCACGAGATTATTATAACTAGCATTCGTTATTTCTAATGTCGTATTATTCCCTAAACAGTTACAGAAAACTGTAAGGTATTGAGTCAGTAATAGAGGTTCTTTTTGTGTTTTTATATTCTAAAGGAAAGTCTTACGAACAAATTGGAATGCAGTTATATCTAATAAAAACAAAAAGAGAAATTGTTACTGCAGTTAATATGTTGGGCTTGTCTTAAGTCAATCCAGATAGTTCAAAAATATTAAGGAAGATTTAATTCAACCCAGACTGAAAGTCTCTCTTCACTGTATTCAAAACTAGATGTTGATAATGCATCGGTCGAATGTCAGTTAGACTTGTTTGGCAAGATTGTAAAATTAAAATAATTATAATATGGATGTGAAAACCGGGGATTCAGTCATTTAGATTAAGTTAAAGAATTCATCTCAAGTTTCACAGATATTTTATATAAAGAAATCAAACTTTCTGGTGAATTAGCAATATTTCCATTGTTTATAAGTGCTGAAATAAGAATGATTATATTTTGGATAAATCTTTGTAACTGTATGAATCTAACTTAATATCTGCTATCTTAAGTCTTTGGTTATCTTTTGTAAAAGTATTTCTAGATAAACATGTGTTTCTAACATGTATAGCTTCATTGACGTGAAAATCTTGTGATTTAAAACACGCTGTAAAAAGAATACTACATGATCGTATGTTAAAAAACGATGATGAATTTGAGTAGTTAACGAATTTACGACTGGTAATGTGAAACATTAAAGAGCTTAATACCTGAAAGAGAAAAATTGCATAGGTCATTTTGATAATGAATCTAAATTGTCTGAAATATTTTAAATGTTGTCATCCTATACTCATAACAATGTTATAAATACAAAATTAATTGAAAGGTATTTTTCTAATACTAAAACAGAAAAATGGTAAATGGTATCTGTTACTTTCGTAATTTTCATGGTGATAAATTATTTTTAACCGTACAACTTTATCTGCTGAGATAAACTGACACACACACCTACACACACACACACACACACACACACACACACACACACACACACACTCACGCACGCACACATAAACAAAAACACAGTATGATTAAGAAAACAAATTCAAGGATAAATAGTAACTAATATATTTTGTCCTACTTCAGAAAACATTAATTATGTTTTGTAGGATTTGTATCTTAACCAGAGTCGTTATGGCTCAGTTATTGATATTTAATTATTATTAGTATTATTCTGGTGAATTTTATAATAGATGTTATTATTCTAGTGAATTGTATAAAGATGTTATTATTCTAGTGAATTTTATAATAGATGTTATTATCTAGTGAATTTTATAATAGATGTTATTATTCTAGTGAATTTTATAACAGATGTTATTATTCTAGTGAATTTTATAATAGATGTTATTATTCTAGTACATTTTATAATATATGTTACTATTCTAGTGAATTTTATAACAGATATTATTATTCTAGTGAATTTTATAATATATGTTATTATTACATTCATTATTATTACTCTCGTTCTCGTCTGGTTGTTTTTTCTATCATATCACAGCTGAGCCGGTTGTTAACACACACGTGTCATCTCCTAATTAATATAACTGATCCATCTTGAAGTCTACTAGGATTCCATGACATCGTTGTACTTAACTATTTGGAAGAAATAAAGAAATATACATATGATAGTAAATTCACTTGGGTTGTAATGTTTGCTATATCTGAATCATGTCCAGGTCATTGAGTTAACAGACACATGCAGTTAAGACATTAAAACACCATAGCACTGGCTTCTGTTGAAGGGAGTTTCCACGATACCGCGGTAAATCGCAAATGTTACAATACGTTGGACCGAACAGATCACAAACTGCTCTTTTTTGTACACACATTCTTAGTAATGTTTAGTAAATACACTTCAACACAAGAAGAAAGAAAAATCAACTTGAAATGTTTCGTTTTTCAATTGTATTAACATGTTTTACATTTTCCAATGGAAAAATCGGTAATGCCAGTCTTACTGCTAGTACAAATACAGTTGTTATTACTACTCTTTCTAATGTTAATGTAAATTACTAGACAACGTACTATAACTACAACAACTGCTATTGAAATTTAGTACTGTTACTAGATTAGCTTTGTTTGTTTGAATGAAATGTTTGTACAACTCGATCTGGACAGATATCATCTGAACAGCTTTCTGTTTTGAACAAATAATCACCTCCTTTCACTGATTTCGCAAAACTGAAGGGACCAACAAATATAGTATAAGAAACAGATGGTATAATTATGACTGTGTGTAACGTGTTATTCTGATAAAAGTAAAAGTCTTTCTCATATTATTTTTATTAAATATTAAATGTGAATGAAATCTTAAATGTTATTATCTGATTTGAACGACGTTATACTGCAACAGTAAAACTGTTTCTACGAAATCATGTGCTTATAAAATCTAACATTTATTTTATGTTTATGACTTCATTGATGACGTTCAGTTGCTCACGTACATTTCTGAACCTGAAGCCTGAACTGAGACGTGGGCGTTCGTTAGCAACAACAGGTTCTTTAAATCCACTTTTATCTTCTTTAGTGACCTTGTGATTGATCACCATGATTTAAAATTCTAGATTTGGATTAACTGTTTTAAGCAGTATGGACTAAACTAGCTTCTTGGTAGGGCCATGAAGCTCAAACTTTATTAGATTCGTGACAGATTTGCCCCTGATGACGTCATTTGCCAAGTCGCCGAATTCTATTCTCAGTTTTAGAATGCTCAGTAGTCAGTTCACAATTTTGAAGAAAATTCTTTGTGGATCTTTGATTTTTACTTTTAATCCTAGAAACTGCACTGCAGAAAGAAATCTTTCGTATGCAAGTATATAAACGGTAATATCAGTTCTCGCTGAATTTAAAAAAAATAAAATGTCATTCTACGCCTTAACTTGAAATAAACGGATTTTATTACTGCAATATAATGTCGTTTTTAGTAACGATAGTGAACAAACGAGCAGCTTGGCACGTACAACTGACATTTATTACTGCGTCGATGAAATGAAGTGAAAAAAAAAATCTGTGCAATTTGAATATATGAAAATATTTGAATAATGTTCTTCTTCGTATTACTCTTAGTAATACTATTCCTGAAGAATGAAATCGGCTGAAGCTAAATTTGCTGTGTTTACCTTATTGCATGTTTCTAACCCTGTGTTCTGTTATTATGAATTAATAAGC